>OENM01002209.1:3246-20177 GCA_900239745.1 Rotaria magnacalcarata
CATGATAATGACTGAGTCGAGCCAATGTATTCTGAAGTACTCCATTTTGTTTCATTCCATTAGAAATATTTCGTCGGATCTTTATGAGTACCATTATTGAGATAGATTTTACGGAAAAACTGAAAAGTAGTCCAATCTGAATATGTTTCTACTAGATTAAACGCTGAAACACAAGAAAATGAACTTCCAGATGGACTTGAACACTTATGTTCGTTTAATGCGCATGGTGTGCCAGGACAATTGAGTTCGTCAATACGGTTTAGACAATGCCAAACATTGTCACATCGATAATAAACATTGTTGCAAGGCCACCATTGACAATGAGTTTCATAGGTTTCAATCGGCATATGTGTCGTGTCCAAATTATTTACACCATCACAAATCAATCCAAACGGGATATTTCCTCGCGAAAATTGACGTTTATATTCGTCCCATTCATCTTCACTGTCACGACAGTCTAGTTTTCCATCTTCGCCGGTAACAATTGATAAACACTTATTCGCTTCGGATTCACATGTAAATCACCATGAGTCATTTTGTTGACATCCAGAATTGAGTTCATCTTCGCCAAAATTAGAATCATTTTCACCATTTTTGACTCGATATTCTGAGATACATTTTAACGAATGCGGACAATAAAATAAAGAAGAATATGAACATTGGAAGTCAGTTCCAATTGTTAAACATCGTAGAATGAGATCTTTAAGAATAGTGTACAAATTGTTGTTCAAATAGCCAAGTATCGCATTGGTTAGACGACTAGCTCGAACAACAACTAACTCCAGAGTTTACTTCGATGTTTTCTGTACAGAATATCAATGCAGGACATCGACTTGGCATAAAACAAATAAAATCAGGCATCCTATTTTGTTCGAATTCGATAGTTGATCGATTAGTCAAGTACAACAATTGAAATAAACCGTACAGGATAGAATATTCTGGCCAAACAAGCCATTTCAATGAGCAGTTATTTACCACTGTCTGACAAAGAACATTATTATTTACTTGGTATATATAATGAATTCGATCAAAACGAAGTAAACAGTAAACTACATGCCGACAATTGACGTTTGTTATATGGTCAGAGATGCCAGATGTTCCGGAAAATCCGGAAAATTTTCGGATTTTTGAAGTTTTTCCGGATTCGTTCCGGCTTCCGGGTTTTTTCCGGATTTTAGCGATTTTTTATTTCAGTTTTATTTCATTTGTTTTAGCATTCTAAATTATGAATAATTCAGTAGAGGTTTAACATTTTCTTCTATTGTTGACCTTATCTCTATTCCATGTAGCAATGCATTTCTTGAAAGTGTTTTTTCATCCATGAAGCATCTATACGATGATAAACGAAATCGTATGTCAATGAAACTTGTTGCAGTTGAATTAAAAATTCATTTTAACTCATCTTTATCATGTACAGAAATTTATTATTTCTTTTTATCAAAACCAGAACTGCTGAAACCTATTCATTCTAATGAAAAATATTGTGCCAAAAAACAACGTGTTAATTAACTTCAAATTGTATAATTTCTAAGTTATTTTCTATAAGTTGGCAACATTTAGTTGTTTGTTTTTATTTTTGTGTAATTACAGTATGTTTTATTTTGCGAAAATATACAAAGTTATTTACAATTTAACTGAGGAAGATGTCCTTTACGTGACTAAAATTGATCGTTGAAAACCTTTCCGGATTTTTTCCGGATTTTCGACTTTCACATCTGGCATCTCCGTATATGGTCTAAAGCATTGAATATAGCTGAAGTTACATATTTACCTCGATCATTATTACATGAATGTTCAAAGTGAGGTGTGGGACCGTTGAAAATTTCACCATCACCACATGGAAAATTCAGAAAACGTCGACTTTTATATTCTTCACATCGAAATGCTGAACTGAACATACACTTAGCTGTCGGTAGTATATTTTTAATATCAGTATTGATTTCATTAGTGCAATCAAGACAATCTGTACCTGTTTTTCCATCACGAACAAATGCAGACGGAATACATTGTCCACCAAAGTAACATCGATATTCACTGTTAGAAGATTCATTTATTTCTAATGCTCGGCAAAATTGTTCATCTTCTCGATTTAAACAATCAAATTTACCATCACAAATTTCACGTCAATCAAGACACGTTGATGATGAACCATGATAACAGCCAGGTAAAAATGAATAGCATGTTTTCAAAGAATTGTCCCAGTTTGACATTATAAATCGTCTTTGAGAAATATAGTCAACCACATCCCTAAATGAAGAGACTTCATCATTTTCTAATCGATATTGACATGTTGAACCAAACCAGGATGATGAACAAGTCTGAAATATTTCATTGGAATATTGACCATTTATTTCGTATCGTTCCGCAATATCAATAGGCGCAGTCCAATCGCGTAATTCCATACTTGTCACAGCTGTTCGATATAATTCAGCGAAAGATATACTACGTTTTATATTTCTATACGAATTCATCGATAATTCTTGTTTTTCTTCACGCTGATCAAGTCGTCGACAATAGGGAATTAAATTATGATTGGAAGAAGTACGAACTATATTGTGATCGGCAGTATGATCAACCACGAGAGCATGCCAACAGTCGAATGTTGAATTCGATTCTGGCCTCTGCGTCGAATAATAAAGAGAATAGAGAGTGTCAAGTGATTTAAATAATGCGAAAATTATCAGCAGCTGTATCAATGCCATGATTAGCAGAAGCAGTCCCATGTCGTGCGAACCGGTCCAAAACCGTTGGTTAACCGCGGTTCCCTAAGCCATTTTTATGACTTTCCAGCATAAAAACCGACGGTTAACCGCCCAGTTAACCGGACAAGTAAACGGTTGGTCGATAATAAATCGGTTATTTTTCCGGTTAACTGGGCGGTTAACCGTCGGTTTTTATGCTGGAAAGTCATAAAAATGGCTTAGGGAACCGCGGTTAACCGTTTTTGTAAAAAATAACCGCGGTTAACCGACGGTTTTGGGCCGGTTCGCACGACATGGGGTAAAACTACTAATAATTATCACAGGTGTTGCATAGCTACTTTTATAGACAAAATTATTCACTTTACTTAACCTATTAAAAACAAAACTCTCAACAGATGGGCTTCTATTGGCTAAACGCGAGCACTGTATTTCAGTTGTTTCGTTTTGACGTACATAGCACAGTAAATATCATGTTGATAGGAATATATTTTTAAAATCTACATAACATATGTTTATACATTAAACTAGAGAAAAAAGATGAACTAGTTGTAGTTATTAAATTATTTTGTTCGATTTCGATATAGGCTAGAATTAGAAAATAATCAAGGATATGTAATTTACAAAGACATCTGATCTAAAAAGCCAGCCCCAGCAAATAGTCTATGATGTTTTCCGGGCGATGTTCTCGATTGAATATGTCATAGAGTATCTTCTTAGTGAGTACTGAATGCTCCCTGTGTTCTGTAAAATCTCGAACAGGAAATCGATTATGGAGATTTACTTAGTTACCCGATTTTCTACTGGAAATACTTTTCCCCTGTTAGTATGTATTTTTAGCGCTTATCACAACAGAACAAACTTAAAAATCATATTTGCTAATCATTTCGCTAACGACAATGATATATGCTAATCAAATAGTGTTATAAGAGAAAAATTATTTAGCTTCCATGTTAACAAATACAGAGCAAAACATCGAAACAAGAATGCATGACTTTTCAAAATAATGTACACTACACATGTGAATTGATATTATATCATTGAAACTTGATTGTGTTTTCAGTTATTAACAAGATGTGCATAGATTACATGAAGATATAACTCATATTCAAGTATTTTGCATCTGATTAAAAGATTCTTGTCACATTTGAAGTTCTCTCATTGTTACAGTGTGAGTCGAATGTGTATGTTATTTTTCTTTTCTCACGTATCCTCGAATTTTTTTTCTACTTCGCTCATATAAATGAAGTTTCTCTTCAAAAAATAAATATGATATTCACTATTGACCCGATACAACAATCATTCGTAATCAGATTTCACTTATGCAATCCAAACCATCTGTGTACATCGACGAAAACTCCACAGGCTCGCAATGATTCATCGCAAGAATACGCTCTTGCATAAGACACGCGAGTTTTATGATACGAGATAAAAAAAACAATGATTGTTATCATGTTTTCTTTTGTGTAGCACGCAGTATTCTTGAGATATGTTTCAAAACTAATCATCAATTCACTTACATGCAGTGTGCTTGATGCAAAACGAAGAAGCGACTTGGTACAAATCGGCCCCATCGTATCTCGGTCGAATCATAAAGATTGTATGTGGTGAATTGTCAATCTTTCAACTAAATATTTCTTCGAATATCATTGATACTTATCTCCCAGATATCTTACCTCCCTTTCCAGCTCCTCTCACAGTAACAGATCGAATGAAACGCGATTTCGTTTATTCAGAATCTATGACAGTCGTCTCACGTTCTCAACTGAATCGAGAAATGCAGAATCTTTCTTCCATTGCATCCGAAGCTGAATTCTTCCAGCAATTGTTACCGGAACAGACAGACATGGCACGATGCAATATAGTCATTCTAGGTGATCGTATTATCTTCGCCCGTATACCACAAAGTTATAAAATACCTTACTATCTTCTGTGTAAACATATCACATTAGCCGATCATTCAACAGATGTACGATTTGCAGGTGAACTTTGGCATGACGAAGACGACCACTTTCAGCTCAACAACAATTCAGGCACCTATCGACCATCGAAAATACTAGTCGAATCAGCTATTGCACTTTTCAAGCATTTATTTCCTTTCTTAGAAGTTCGAGGACTTTCATGGGAAGAGAGTGCTCGTCCTCCTACTTTCGACAGATTTAAATTTAAATTAAAACAGAAAATAACATGTTCGTAATGAATAATTTCTTACATCATTGTAATATTATTTGTAAACTCGAAAGCAAAGCATAATATCATAAATAAAGGAATGTGAATAGCTGCATGAAGATGATTACAAGTTCTCTCATTGTTACAGTGCGAGTCAGATTTATATATGTTAGCGGTCAATGTTGGATTACGTCCAATCTTAGATCCGCCTGAAATTTTCAGTGGAATCTTAGATTGACCTAGTCCATTGCCAGATTGAAAAGTTAGTACGTTCAATCTCAGATTTGCCTAGGCCAATGTTAGTTTGATGGAAGCTATTTATGAAGAAGCATTTCTCAACACATAAGTTGATTAGTTCTAATTTTTGGGCTACAAAGAGACTTGAATGACAATATTGAAAATTTGAGGAGAACTCCTTCTGATAATATTTTTCTGTTCGAGTTATGATCGTTCACGGATGTATTTAAAACAGAATGAACTATTTAAAGAATTACGTTTCTCTATTTTTTAGAATACTAATAAAACTTTCAGTTTTTATGTCTATGCCTATCCGAGGACTTGAAGTGGAAAGAGCGAGAGTACGCATGATAGTGAGAGTGATGATGAATGGAAAAGTTCATTCTTTGCAATTAGGACTTTTTGATTCGATTTTGAATGTACTATGCTCTATCAAAAGATAAATTCTGTGATTTGTATAAATTCAATGGATCTACACAGAGGGTCTGGTAGTTCCTTAACTTTCCAATTCAAATAAGCATACTCTTCTTTAAATAAATAATGAAAAAAAACTTGTATGTTAATAGTTCGGAGAGCAAAGAAAGAGAAAAAAATCATTAACTCGGAGCATAAATATTTATTCTAATGGAAGGTTATCAATAATCTGGCAAATATGGGATTCAGGCCTATAAAATATTTCTGGGTTCATGATAAATCGTTCAATTGTTTTTTTTTTCAATACTTTCGTGAAAATCTGAAGTTTTACGAACGATCATAACTCGAACAGAAAAATATTATCAGAAGGAGTTCTCCTCAAATTTTCAATATTGTCATTCAAGTCTCTTTGTAGCCCAAAAATTAGAACTAATCAACTTATATGTTGAGAAATGCTTCTTCATAAATAGCTTCCATCAAACTAACATTGGCCTGGGCAAATCTGAGATTCCACTGAAAATTTCAGGCAAATCTCAGATTGGACGTATCCAACACTGCCCGCTAACATATATATGTATATATATGTAATATTTCATGTCGATAGGTCACGCTAGCGAGAGCTATTAGCGTGGCTTATCGACATGTGATATTTTCCTTTTCTCTTTCTCTTTCTTCCGTTCTGCTATCGAACATAGTTGACACGTATGATACGCATAGGTGCCTTTCGTCTACCCTTTCATGATGATATAGATTTTTATCATGTTTTCTTTTGTGTAACACGCCGTGTTTTTTAGATATGTTTCAAAAACAATCGTCAATTCACTCACAAGAACCATGCCAAACGCAAAACGAAGAAGTGACATTGCACAAATTAACGTCACCGTATCTTAGTCGAATCATAAATACTGTCTATGGTGAATTTTCGATCTTTCAACTAAATATTTCTTCGAATATCATTGATATGTATCTTCCAGATATTTTATCGCCCCTTCCAGCTTCTATCACAGTAACAGATCGAATGAAACGTTATTTATTATATTTAAAATCTATGGTAGCTGCCTTACATTCTCAAGTAAATCGAGAAATGCGGAATCTTTCTTCCATTGTGCCAGAAGCTGAATTCTTCCAGCAATTGTTACCAGAACAGACAGACATGGCACGATGCAATATAGTCATTCTAGGTGATCGTATTATTTTCGCCCGTATTCCGCAAACTTATAGAGTAACTTACTATCTTTTGTGTAAACATATCGCATTAGCCGATTGTTCAGCGGATGTACGATTTGCAGGTCAATTGTGGCGTGACGACGAGAGCTTTCTACTCAACAACGATTCAGGCACCTATCGGCCATCGATAATACTAGTCGAATCAGCTATTGCACTTTTCAAGCGCTTATTTCCTTTCCTAGAAATTCGAGGAGTTTCTTCGAAAGAGAATGCTCGTCCTCCTACGCTCGATCGATTTAACTCTAAATTAAAGCAGAAAATTGCACGTTCTTCACGAATATTTTTTCCGTAATTGTGAAATTATTTGCAAAGTTTTATCTAAATATAGTGTTGTACTTCTTTCTTTTTTACACAGCTCTGTTTTTCGATTGAGTCTGGACGTACTCTCTCATGGAGATATACAACGTTTATTTATGTCAAAAGGTTTTTTTTTTCATAGAACGAAATCGAACAAAAAATAGATTTTTTCGTGCATGATTGTATACATATGCGTATACACATATATATATATATATATATATTTTTTTTTAATGTTTTTTTCTTAAAGAAGACGACAGGACTACAAAAGGGGAAAAAGGAAGAAGAAATGAATCTGGCTATTTCAGGAAACAAATAACGCAGACACATGTAATGAATATATAATTCAATGTACAGACAAAAACAAATGTTCATTTAATATTTAATATGACGATGGTATTGTTGGCGTAATCGAATTTGTTTTACCCATTCGTCGTTTTCCTTGATAAACAATTTTTCCTGACGCAACCATATCAATCGCTTTAGGATATAGTTGTTGTTCGAGTATACGTAAACGACTTTCTAATTGATTTTCTGTTTCTATTGGCGATACTGAAATACTTTCTTGGGCGATAATAGGTCCATCATTATCAGTATCGGATTCGCCTATAAACTGAACAGTAACACCAGTAATACGAACACCAGCTTGTAATGCATCTCTAATCGGTGAACTACTATGACGAAACGCTGGTAATAATGATGAATAAATACTGAGTAGACGACCACGCCATGTCATAATAAATGTCGGCGATAAACGACATGCATAACGATCGAGTATAACTAATTCACAGCCATGTAATTGTAACTCATCATCAACTTTTTGATCCTAGAAACGAAATAAATTTTAGTTTTGTATACACATATAAAATTACGTACTAGATCGTAATGACGTGCGGCATATTTTTTAGGTTGAATAACTTTAGTAACCACCGATGGGTATAATTCATTAACACGCGCTATATCCGATAGACTAGCTAATGTTGAAAGAACAAGAACAATTTCGAATGCACATTCAAGAGTTGATGTACTATACGCAAGAAGTGATAGTAAAGATGTGTCTAAAGAGATCGTATATATTTATAGATAGATAAAAATAAATTCCTTGGCTTTTTTACCATTAGTTGAAATAAGTACAGCACAACGTGTTTTATCATTGGCAATAGGTTGTTTCATACGATCTTTGATAACCATTGGTAATGTACTACTTGTAAGAGCGGCAGCTGCTTGATAGGGTTTTGGGTATTTAAAAGAAATATTCTTTAATTGTATAGTACGTGACGGTGGCGATGCTACGATAGGTTGCTGTGGTAAACGTATTGGTTTACGTACTGGACTTGTATCTTTAAAATTCGAATATTAGTTTTCGTTTTTGCATTTGACAAAAAATAAAATCCTGCTTACTTGTTGATATAAATGTTCCAAGATAATAACTTGATGTATGTGTTTCTGTTAATTGACGAAGAATATCATCAACACTTGCTTTTGTATGATCAACAAGAAGCAAATAATCGACACCACAATTGAAATATTCAAACATTTCATCTTGACTAAAACCACTCTAGAACACAAAAAGCAAATATTCTATTGAAAACAACAAGAACTTTTATTTTTACATGTTGATAAATCCAAGTAAAAAGCGGTGGCATTACAGGCCACTGTTGTCCGTTTAATTCAACGTTTAAAGTTGATGATAATGAACCAAGAAACGATTCAATCATACGAGCAAGGCCAATATCTAAATTGAAATCGTAGAATTTCGAATACATGAAAGATACACTAATCAGCCAATCGGGGGATTATGTGAGTCGTATAATTCAAATTTAGAAAAATATCCTGGGCTTATGATTCTAATTAATTACCTTTAACATATCTGATAGCTTTAATTGTACGATTTTTAATAAGTTCATCGATCGTTTTCGATAATGATGACGCTAATATTGCTGATTTTTGAAGTAGTAATGAAAAAAATGATTCTTCTTCACCATCAACGGTTCGAAATGGGACCGTATCGTTTAGATGAATATTTTTCTTTTGAAATAAATCCTTTAGTTGTATGTAACCTTGTGTATTGACTGTGCTCGAACTACACCGAAGTGCAATTAATAAATCGTTTTCATTGATAACAGGATGATTTGTATTATTCAGTATAATTAAATCTCGATCACATAAACCTGTACATAACGAACTAAATAATGATGATGATGTTGTTGTCGTTGTTTTAAGAAGTGTACAATCAAGTTGTTGACATGCTTGTTCGATGCCTTGATAAAAACGTTGAATCGAACGACGAGATGAGGCGGGCAATGAACAACATTGAACATAAAGTGTACGAGCACAGATAAGATCATTAGCACAACGAACAGTTAATTCGTGACCAAGATATTCGAATACAGTTTGACTATCATTCATATCGCCATCATTCAAATTAAATAACTAAAAATGAACAAAAATTAACTCGCGAATGAAATAAACTGAAGATTTCTTACAGCAGCTAATGGATTTAAATTTATTGTTGATGAAATAAGAACAGGTTGTTGATACATTTTTAGATCGATTTTAGCAGACAGATCAAAATAGAATTCACCTTCGCGGATGTTAAAATCATTGAAATCTCCGTTGTTTTGATGAATATCCATATGTTCTAATTTTGGTACATCCGATACTGAGCCAAATGCACGTTCAAAATCCATTGGTTCATTTTCATCATCATCGGATGTTTCCATTTGTTTATTTTCATCATCTTGTTCTGCATCTCTCATATTACAGTGGCGAGTGGTGAGATCCCGGTTGCCCTTATGTCCTACTGTAGTTATTGTTCTTTTCTTCTTTTTACCATTGGTTAAACCACCAGTTGATGAATGATGACGATCGGCATGAGTTTTATACCTTAAATATATATATATATATATATATAGAGAGAGAGAGAGAGAGTTTAAAGTGAACGACTACTGATTTGTTTTATGAAATTCGAAAAACTCTTCCTATCCTTACCATTCAATGGCGTCAGCACCGATGTCGGATTTGAATAAAAGTTCATCAATACTTGCGTGTTGTTTAATATATTCACAGGCAAGTACTGATTGTATTTGTGCTTCTTGCAATGTTGAACCATAGCCAAGTACATTGAAAATCCTTTCACCACTCGTTGTTAGAATTGTTGTTTCTCCTGAACCATTATTATTTACATTAACATCTATTTGATTATGAAATATTTTAACTTTATTATTTTTTGTTGCTGTTAATAAAATTTTATTTGAAATTGTTAATGAATTTTTCGTTGACGACATTGTTGTATTAACGCAATGAACGCGACGTTTTTTACTTGTCAATGATAGAATAGGTACTGAGGGTAAATCGAGTGCATATTGAAGAAATGCATCGGGTTCACATAACGATAAAAGTATTTCCGCTTCGGGTTCTTCAAATGTGGATAGATAATCAAGTAGACAAACTTGATTGAAATTCGGTCCTTGAAGAAGTAAACGAAAACCAAATAAATGACGAATTGTTGGTGAACAACGAAGTGTTCGTTCAACAATACGACGACGAATATAGGATAATTGTTTTGCTGTTACATAAGGACATGGACCATAGGCACCCATACGTAATGGATCCGATTGTATGATTGGTAACAGACTATAATCACCGTCACCATCGCTGACAATATATAAAACACATATTTGACTATCATCAAGAGAATAACCGTGTTCAAGAATGATCGATTGATTTAATTTACCAAGTATGTGATCCTGAAAAATAAAAATTACAGGCTAAGTCAATATAATTTCTCCTATATTCATATGTATTATTTTTACCTCAAAAACTGCCTTAACAGTTTGTAGTACATCTTCTCGATTTCTACAATTAATTAAACCATTGCCAGTCGTTGCACGAACAATCCATTGATGTTGACTCGGATGTCTAAGGACGAGAAAAAATATGTCCTTTCCTTGAAAAAAAACATTTGTTAATAATCTATAATTACTTATTTAAATAATTTTCAGCATCCTGTTCATTTAAACAATGTGTCCATTCTAATGTAGGAATTTTATGTTTAGTCATAAATTGTTTTGCATTCAATTGATTATCACTCAATGTTAAAGTATCAACTGAACAGCCTAAATAATGTAATCCACGTTCACATAAACGTGCTTCGAGTTCTTCGAAATAAAACGTTTTATTCAAGGAAATAACAAGATCAATTTGTTTTGCATCGACAAAATCTAGTATATCTTTTTCATTTTGAAATATTGTCGATATCGTTCCATTTGATTGATCAATTGTTGAACCGCTATTACCTGGGGATATTAAAATTTTAAAATTTCGTCGTTGTGATAATTTCCATACGAACGCATGTTCACAAGATGTTGAACCCAGTACAAGTATAGTTGCTGACATTGGCTGTACCAATGATGTACATGTTGAATAAGCATCGTTATCATCTGAACGTGCAAGTACACGTTCGAATACACGTAAATCTGATGGTGCTGTATTAACATCATTATTTAAGGATTTCGTAAATAGAACACGATCGAATAATTTCTGTAATACTTTGGAATAGATTTTGGTTGACGATGAAACAAATAGATTTCCACCAAGTTCTTTTAAATGTAATAAACGTTTCGTCGGTACTTCAATAATCGGTTGTGTTATGATATCATCGACACTGTTCAATTGTTCTTTGATTATTTCCGATGATAGTTCAGTTTCATTATCGATTAGCAAACCTGATTGTGTTTGAGCGACATTTGTCGACGTCGATGACGACTGGTTCTCACGCTGACGATAGGCGCCTGAAGAGGATATCCGCGACCGCTTGTTGCCGCCACCCCGGTTGTTCGCCTGCGACATCTGATACAACCTTTTCAATGTATCGTTCAGTATCAACTAGAAAATACACGTAGACAAGAATGGTTCTATTCAATGATAATGTTATCTATTAAAATCTTTCACAATATTTCATTGAAATCTATTCAAACGAACAATTCTAACTTGAATATAAGCCTAGAAAAACTTAATAGGCAAAAAGGCAAGGTGCATGTTTTGTTTATTTACCTTTTCATGTCTGAAATATTGAATACCAATAGTAAATAAAGGCGAACCTCCAAAATGAAGAGATGTCGCCTATTTACCTCACCAATTAATTTTAAGCATAGCGCTAGTTACGTCTTCGTTGTGATTGAATTCGTATCATCCAATAGAAATTTAATGGCTTACATTTTTGGAGTTGGAGTTGGAGAATGTATGGTGTTGAGAAAAAGACATTTAATGCATTAAAGATGAATCCATTTCGATGTTGTATCTATGCATCACAAATTGATTCTTATTTTACATTGTATACAGGGACTCCGTTTAGGGGGGGGGGGGGGGGGGGNAGGGATGGCTGTGGGGGCCAGTCTCCCACAAAATTTAAGAAATAAAGTTGTTTCTGCGAAAATTTTTCCTAGATTTTGGGTCATTCGAAAAGTGTTGGTTGCAGTACGTCTGTGCACCGCCAATTAAGATGTTTTTTTTTCTAGTAAAAATGTTGTTTTATGCATCCTATTGTTAAATGAACATTCTCGTTCTGCAGTTATTCGTTTCTACTGATGACTCCGCTGTTCATTTTCTATTCGTGCCAGTAAATCTTTAATTTCTACCTTTTACTTCTATCGAAAAATCTAGCCATTCTATTTATTTCTGTCAGAAAGTTCAATTGTTCTATTTGCTATTTCTGCCAGAAAGTTCACTCCACTCTATTTGTTATTTTATTTCGGACCGAAAGTCTATTCAGTCTATTTGTAATTTCTGGCAGAAACTTTATTCATTCTAGTTGTTACTTCTGGCAGAAAGTCTAGCCTTTCTATATTTTATTTCTGCCAGAAAGTTCACCACTTTGGTGAGCCTTCTGTATCTGCCTATTTGATACGCAATCCCATGACGTTGAAGCTGTAGATATCTGCTATATTCACTATAATCACTTAGTTTCCGAATGTTGAATTTTATCAAAGATGGCGCCATAAAATTAGTTGTTCGCTAATAAATAACCAACAGAAAAATGAATAATGCTATATTAGCTAGAGAATGCGTTATGGAATAATTATTCAGATTTTTTTGAACTGCAATGACTGTTTCTAGACTAAACATATTGAATTAAAAGAAAAAATATGAAAAAAATCTATGTTAGATGATGATATTATAAATCAAGGATGTTCTTTTTGACGTATACTGTCTGCCAGAAAAAATACTTTCTGCCAAAATTTAGCCCCCCTCACTTCGAAAAGTAATCGGAAACCATGATTGTATATCTCAGCTAAGTCTATCTGAATCAGAGAATTCGGACGAAATTTTGCGCATCATCAGCCGAGAAAATTGAAAAGAAAATTAAGGACTGAATTGTTGGAGTAGAAATTATTAAAGTTTACTGAATAGTATGGTGTTTGGATTCACAAATGTTTTCAGCTTAATCGGATTAGTCATGCTTGAAGTTTAGGTTCTTGAAAATCCCGTAGGGTCATACTAAAGTTGTCTGATGCCCTATAAAAGTTCGATTAAAAATCAATGGTCAAATCTTTTCTTGAATCGACTTATACTTAAAATCGTTCAAATACTCCCTCTACCACATATTCGGTTGAAAGATACGTGTGTTTTCACGTAAGTAATTTTTGAATTCTTCTCTACCAATATAAGATAATCTCGTAGGCATAATCACTGGTGGAAAATTTATTATATAACTACAATAAAACAACTGCAGTAATTCACAATGTCCAACTAAATCGAAATAAACAATCTATTGTAATTAAAATCTAACTGTAGGATTAATTGATCTCGTGATATACGAGTTGTTATTCCCATGAATAATGTCAGTTCGAACTGAATATCGTATGACAATTACATCAAACCTAACACGAGCGATTGCTATTTTTCGTTTTTATTTAGTATAAGGGTTACGGAAATGAAATTAATCAGAAGCAAAAGCGATAAAACTCAACATCCATAATTGGTTTAATAGCATGAGCTTCAAATTCAATCGAAAATAGCTGTAAATTGATTAACTCACAGTCAATAAACAACTGATACTTATCATAGATATGATTATCATTATAAGATAATAGAGTCATCGCATATAAAGAAAAAATTAGCAATCGATTTATTTTATTATGTTGAAAAACTTTTTGAAATATAGAATTTATTTCCTTGAGGGTGTGGGTGTGGGTGTCAATCTTGCTCTTACCTACAATCACATCCACACCACCCACACCCACACCCTCAAGATAGCTAGCACCACCCACATATAAATTCAATATTTGTCCTATGAAGATTCAAATTTTCTGAATTGTAACTCCATATGTGGAATCAGCATAAAATTCTGAATCGAATGATGTAGTTTTCACAAGAATTTGCCGAAAAACATTTTTCAACATTCTTGAGGGGTCCTAGGGGCAAAAAATTCAAAAAAAAACAAAAGTCATTTTCTAGAAAATAAAAATATCTCATCTTGGTCAGAATTTGATGCTGATTCCGAATATACGACTTTTATGCAAAAATATTGGGGGCGAGAAAATGGCCTTATCCGCCTCCCTCCTTTTTATCTGATTGTATTATCCATTTTCACGAAAAATTGACAACCGAGAAAAGCCTGTAACATAATCCACATCCGTTCGCCTTGGAGTTAGCTACTTACCAACAGTATTTTGTCTCATTTTAACGGCAGCGATGTTTTCAACACTGATTTATTTTCTCATGCTCGTTCTATTCAGGCAATTCACGTTTTGCACGGCATAGTAATATAAAAAAAGGATACCGATTCTATAATAAATACGTTTCAAATTTACGAGAATGATACATTCAGAATCATGTGAAATAAAATCGATTGTATTTTAAGTGTAAATTGTTTACCTTCATGAAAGTCAGCATCAATAAGTAAACTATTAGGTTTTTTATTTGAATGATTGAACATTAAATATTTATTTATTTTTAGGCTAAGGAATTTTCAAGATTTAGTAAAATTTATGAATTTAATCGTCAACGTTTTAATCATGACTAAATCGACGCCTAGTCTCACTATACGGAATGGGCTCACTGAAAATATGATCCATATTTTACTTTGCTCAAACCAAATTCGACGGGAGAAATCGGACAAAATTTGTAGCATATAGAGATCTTAATGTTACTAAAACCGTTTCAACGAGTATCAAGCGACATTCCGTTCTTGAGGTCATGGCGTCACAAAAATGCTGACTTTGAATGCTTCGCATTGCATTAAATATTGTTCAATGCTATTGTTCTATGCTAACACAATAGAAGTTTTTTCAGTAAATGACATGTTTCGACAAGAAATAACAACTTTTGTCCAATCTTCTGAACAGAGATAGATTACAAAAAACCTACCACGAAAAACTTACGAAACTCCTTCATGTTTATTTAGATGAAAGTTTCTTACTTCGTATTCTCGGAATTGAAGTTTTAACATTTGTGATCCTAAATATTCAGACTGTCATTTTCGTTTCACTTTATTAGAATCACATGTTGTAATGGACTTTTACTAAAATTATTTCTCTTTAGTTGATAATCAACGCCGCACATTTTATGTAACCCTTTATTGATTTCTTTTTTTTTCTACTAACAACAATGAATTGTGAAGCTGTCCTTTTAGTTTAAAATACTTTTCATTGACTCATAAATATACGTTCATTTAGTTGTTTTCATAATCAAAATTGTTTACCATCAAATGAAGATATTCAGTATATAATTTTCGTTATTTTCTAGTGAAAAATATATGTCACTGCCATTGAATAGCAAATAATTTTTGTCATATTTCTAATTCATTGTCATTTATGAAAAAACTAACTTAAGCAGGGGCATTGTAGTGTGTTTTTAACGAGATGCAACAACACGCATGTTAAAATCGGTAGTCTACTTTTATTCAACAAACCAAGATTATCTCTTTGTGGCAAAAGACCAAGCAAAGCATATTATCTAGAATGAAATTTCTCGCTCTTATTGAAACAGGTTGTACAACACAAGCTATCTCCTTACAGATTTGAAAAAGTAAGTAGAAAAAGTCAATGTACATGAAAAGCGTTTAATTGAAACAAAATAATTTAATCTACATCGACTACCATGTTATTTTTCATTTCTTTAAAAACACATTGAAGAATTCACAAGGTTATTTTTTATTAACTAACTATTCATTGTTTAGATTCAACTTTTGCAAGATCAATATCTAAGGAGAAGCGATATCTTCAAGCTTAGAATATATACATCTCTATGCAGTTTGTATGAACTTATCTAATGATTATTTAGTTACTTTTGAGAAAAATTCTAATCGAATAATGCTACAAAATTGATGCTTATCTGGCTACTCATCATCATCAACAAAAAATAGCATACACTCGTTGACATCGAAATCTCATGAACAAGTCAATCAGACCAAAAAACGCTTATGTTAGACAACGAGAAAGAAACAAACGAACGATAGGTGCTGATAGTTCGTTGCATTTTGAAATGAAAAGCTTTGCTCTGGCGGCAGGTCTATCTTTCCACCAATCCGGTATTTTTCGTCATTGCAACATGTATCCGATCATGAGAGATCCTTTACCTCTNTTTACCTCTCAGTAAATTGTAAATGACATTTTACGAAATATTTTTTGAATTATAAATCTAGGATTAATTTAGAGCAATAGAGAAGAGTTTGAACTACTGGTTGGTGAAAAAATCGCAAACAAATCAATTATGAATCTCTCAAAAATTGTGTTCTACAGAACACATGGAAAATAGGTGACCAAAGCATTTCAAACAAAATTCCATTTTACACTTATTCTCATCGACTTGATATTATACCACAAGAACGAATTTTCACTACTACGCTTAATTTGGTTTCGATATCATTATCAATAACTAATGAGA
>OENM01002210.1:0-18380 GCA_900239745.1 Rotaria magnacalcarata
TTGATAATCTGATTTCATTGTATACGGTACTAAACGATAATTTTGAATAAATTCATCCAGTTGATGTTCAATATTATCCGTGAATTGTTCTTGGAAATGTTTTAATTTTTGATTTAATTCATCAAGATATTGTTGAACATAGATTTCATATTGTTTTTCATCAATATTTTTCATTGTACATAATTGTTTTACTTCTGTTGACCATATTTGTTGTTGAATACCTGCTTCAAAATATCGTGTCCAACGTTGTAAATTCAATTGAATTACTTTCATCTGATGTTTATATTCGATAATAGCTTGCAAATCACTCCATGGTATCATTGAATTGCCCATAGTATGATGAAACATTTCATCCATGGTTTCTAAATAGGATGTTATTTGATTTGATGTTTGTTTAATATCGACCACTTTCGATAAAAAAATTCGTTTTTTTCTTGAGTTTTCTTCTTGACTTGATGTTGGTGTAGTTACTGGACGTTTTTGACCTCCGGTTGATAATTCAATTATTTTTTGTGATAAAACTTCTTCTTGAACATTTTCATTCTTCGTATCATTCTTTTCATGTAAAATGATCGGTTCTTCTTCATCATCTTCATCGTCGTCATCTTTATCATTGGTATGATCATCAAAGTCTTCATAATAATCTTCTAAAATCATACGTTCGACTTCTTGTTTATCATCATCATCGTCTATATTGATAATATCAAATATATCATCAAACCAGTTCATATTGTTAAACTTTAACAAGAAAAAATAAATAAAAAATATTTATTGATTATTAATGAAAAGAAATAGATAACTTACCATGGGTAAATATTCCATAGAGTTGAATCCAAAACAAAAATGATATCTACAATAGAATAATAAAGCAATGAATGAGTAGGAAATATTTTGAGAAAACTTTTTTTCTTCTTTTTAATGAAACTATTCAAACAAATATAGAGAAATATTTCTAAATCATTGGACGAATAAGATTTTCATAACATAATTCATCTGTTGATTCAACATGAATCGATGAATTATCAGCATCTAAATGACCAAAAGTATTTGATTTTGTTTCAGCATGTGTTATGAAGAGACTTTCAATAAATCGTCGTAATGCATTTGATGTATTATCTGGTACTAGATAGTATACAAGAATAAGAAAAGACTAGACAATCTTATTAAATACTTACAGACAGCAATAATTTGAGATTCATATAAATCAAAATGATTATTTAATGAATGAAGATATTTCTTTTGTTGGAAAAATTTTTCGATATCTAATTTTTGTTGAATAGTAAAATGATAATTTCTATTTGATGGTACAGGTATATCATTAGCAAATTGATATGGATGATGATGATCATCAACGAATGTAATTTCTCGTTCTTGTTGTTGTTCTTCATTATCTGTAAGACGTTGTGGAATAAATAACCAATAATCAGGATTTTCATCCAAGAAATATTGCATTGCTACTGAACAATGACATAAATGTTGATATAAGAGCATACCATCTTTAACCAATGTTCTACAAAGAAATGTAGTTAAGAAAACAAAGAAAAGAATATCAATCTTACTCATAAGATTTTATTGCATCTTCATTAATATAATTTGTTAATTTTTTTCCAAGAAGAAATTCTTTTATAATACGATTGCCATGTTTTCGATGATCTATATCAATATAATTTTTTAAAGAAAAAAAAACAAAAGAAAACAATAGATAATTACATGTGAGACGTTGTGGTAAAGATACACTTGTTTCACCAATATAATCAAATTGTTTACATGGACATGTAAGAACATAGATAATATTTCGAGTTGTACATGTTGTTGGGCAATTTAAAATTGATCGATAACCATTGACAAAAATATGTTGTATAGTTGATTTAGATTCTATATGAGGAGATGGATAACATAAACAACAAGATTTTTGATGACATGCTTCCATTGTATAACGACCATAAGGTGGTCGTTGATTTGTTGAAAATATACTTTGAGGTTCATTGATAATAGGTTGTGCACCACGATAGGAACATGTTTTCATATAGAAGAGATCATAATCCATTTGAAGATAAAATTCCAAGGCAGTTGTATATTCATCTACATGAAAATATTCTTCTTGAGGATGCGTAGAAAAATGATACATTCGTTTATGAGCCAAAGTATCAAGCAATGTTAACATTTTTTTAAAATTAAATTCTAATATATCTCGATGAATATTCCAAGATTGACTTAAACTATTGATCCATCGTTCATGTTCATTTTCAAATGTTGTTGGTTGATAATAACCAAACAGTTGACGTTGTATCGACTGTTTTTCATTGAGTTCATTCACTAGAACGAGACAAAATAGAAATTTTAATGATTCCTTTTTTGTTTTTGTTTTATTACTTGGTACATTCGTTAATAGAAGATCATTTGGCGATGTTGGATAACATGGAAGAAGAAGATAACGTTTTTTTCTTGTTGAATCTTGTTCTTGTGACATTCTATATAAATCTGAAATAGAAACAATAATATCAAATTTTATTTTGAACTAAGAGATTATTTAATGAAAATGAATGTTGAACATTAAAAAGTATTTTAAATTGTTTTAATGATAATATTGGATGTGAATTCGTATATGTTGACCAAATATGAGAAAACGTATTTTTAAATTCATGATAAGGTCCATAATCATACAAATATGTAAACTGGATGATTGAATTTGAAGATTTTCGTGATGGAAATTTTAATAAATGTGAACGAAGTTGTTGATAAATAAGTTCGTTCGTTTGAATTTGATAGATATTCACATTAAAATAACGATTAAAATTTTGTAATTCATTTTCAATAAATTCATGAGAATAACCTGATGTTAAACAACAAATTTCCATATTGATTCGTTGACGAGTAAAATCTTGATAATTTGTAGACAATTGTATTAGACGAATCAATGTTGAACGAAACCATTTTTGATATTTTACTTTTGGATAACCTGTCACATAAGGTAATATCATTGATGTTGATTTTATTGCTGTATAGAATTGACCATGATAATTTTCTAAATAAATATTTTGAATAGTAATTTTTTGACCATATTCAATCTTCAAATCGATATAATCACCATAGAAGAATTCTTTTAATGTATCAAGAAATGTATTAAGATTATCTTTCGATTGATTCCATGTAAAAAATAATTCATCTGCATATTGAAGAATAAATTCATTATTATTAAATTTTTTTGTTATCCAATAATATAAACATAAACTAGATAATAATGTATTAAAATGTGTTTGATTTGACATACCACGATTGAAACTATAAATATGATCTTGATAGATAAATAATGTATATTTTAAATATAATTCTAGTAAAGTTTCAATAGCAATCATTGACACACCATTGATCGGTTGATTTTTACAATGTTTCACTAATAAATATATAATTCGATTCACAGTAGATTGATATGTAAACATATTAAAAAAATTTTGAATTTTTATTCGTACCAATAAAGTTGTTTGTTGAAGTTTCGAAGAACATTTTGGTTGTTGAAGACGTTGAATAAAATCAAAATCTTGATCGACAAAAGTATCTTTTAATATATCTTCAATTGTTGGTCGAAGTAGATTATCGAGATAAGCTGATAATTTCGATGTTACATTTGATTCCATTGAAAAGATTGGTTTGACATAGGATCTATCAAATAAAAAATAAACATTCTTTAATTGAATATCATTACGTTGAAGAACGAGTTGTTGATAAATATCTTTATTTAAAAAGTTTAATGTCATATTAATTTTTTGAATATGTTGATTAACTATTGTCTCCATATTTGAGATAGAAGATACAAGTTCATAATCATCTTGATGTTGTTTCATATATTGTTGACATTGTTCATGAAATAACTTTTCTTCTATAAGATAAAATCGATTTGTATGATCAGCTATTCGTCGTAGAATAAGTCCATGTGTATGTAAACATTGTTGAATGGTACTTATTAATTGTCGTTCATTATGGGCACGTTCTAAAATTGTTGATGGTATTTTTCCATTAGATAAAGAAAATAATTTGAAAAATTCTTCTTTTGTTTTCTCTTCAATCATATTGAATATTTTTTTATCATTTGGATATTTTTTCACTAGATCAACTAATAATTGTTGTTGTAATGGTTGATATTGTTTTTCAAGAAATTGTAATTGACATGGTGCTACATAAGATGGACCACGATATAATAATTTTAATTGTTTTTTATTAAAATAATTTTTCGTTCTTGTGGAATCTATTTCTAAATTATTAATAAAACCAATACGATTATCATCACGATGATGATGATGAAATAGACCACGAAGATTATAATTTGTATGAAAATCTAATTTTAATTTCATTTGTTCAAGTATTAATTCGATACGTTGATCAATGATATGAAAAAATATTTCATTTCTTATTTCTTTTTTTTGTAATTTTAATTTTGTTTCATATTGATAGATATTTGTTTGTAGACATAGTAAACGTAATGACATGAGTTGTGTTTTAGTTCGTTGTAATAATTTTTCATAGAGATCCTTGGATAGTAATTGAAATTCTAATTTATCATAAGATCGAGGTGGTTGATCGTAGAGCAGTTGTAATCGATGATAGATTAATTCATAGTTCATGGTTGATAATTGAAAACTTGTATCGAATATTTTTTGTCCCATATCTATCTATTTTATAAATATCAAAATTCAAATTAATATATATATATAGAATAAAATTCTCAAGTTACTTGATATTTTGTTGAAGCTTCTTTTTGATATTGAACCTGAAGTTGATGATCATGATATTTATTATATAATAATGCAGTCGTATATTGACAATCCATATGAATTTCGATTAAACCATATTCATTGACAAGTTTTTCAATAACATCTTGTATATAAGAGTCCATTTTACATGAATCATATTCTTTTTGATAATAATCTAATTTAATTTTATAATCATTGAGTTGTTGATGAATGAAAGTTTCTTGATATGCCCAATAGGGTTGTTCATGTTGGATTGATTTTAATAATTGACCAAGACCAGCTTGTAAATAAAGTGACCATAAATCATGCAAATGTTTATAACGTCCTAGTTCATAGAGAATGTATGCTATATGTCGAAGATCTTTTCGATCTATTGTACAAGTTAATTTATCCAATTCATCTTGTAGATATTTTGGTATTGAATCATCATCATCATCATCATCATCATTCTTGTTGATCATTGACAATTGACTTAATCGTTGTGATAAATGTTCTTGTGGATCATCTTGTATTATTTCATTTTCATTAATATCATTTCTATATTGAGTAAAATAATCATCTTCTAATTCATCATCACGTGCCATTATACCATATGAATCACCATCAATAACGTCGAATTGATTAGGAAATAATTTTGAATTTTCCTGCATGTTGATCAAATCAAAAAAACAGAGAATAATCTAAAATAAATCAACCATAATAAGAGAAATGCAACAAAAAAGAAATTATTTCTGATGATAATAATGACAATAAATAGCGTGTACTTTACGTATCATCAAACTAAAACGTTGATCAATCAAATTTAATATCGTTTCAGAGAATTGCTCTTTCACAGGTAATGAATGTTGATAATTCCAGAATAGAGATATATCATGATTGAATGTAGTTTGTATTTTTGAACAAATTTCTTCTGACATAGTAATCAATAATCGAAGTAGTTGACGTTTATAATCCTGAAGTATTTGTTTATGTTGATCAATGAATTGTTGTTGAATAATATGATCTGTAATAGTTTCAATAAATGATGGTATCCCCACATGTATATAACGAAATGATGATGGCCATTGATTTTCTTTTTGATAGTTTTTCAAATGTTGAATTTCTTCTCTCCATAATTCTAATTCATGTTTTCTATTGACCATTTGTTCAATCATTTCCATCTAGAATAAACAACAATATAATCTTAATTCGAAAAAAAAAGAAATTTCTTACTTGATTTGAATTATGACTTTGTAGTTGTTGTTGAATTTCTTGGACTAGTTGTTCATCGTCATGATCATAATCATAATCAAATAAATGAAAATGTTCTTCAATATATTTTTCTAATATATTTTCAATAATTGTTTCATATTGTAAAATTTGTTCAATAGCAGGCTTTTGTAAATAAATTTGAACAGCATTGGAATACATTTCATCGGTAAAATATTCAATTGATTGATTACGAACTATATTCATAGATAGAATCACTTGTTTTAACATGGTGGGCCATCGATGTAAACCATTTTCGATTGTTTTCAATAATGTCGACCAAAGTTGTTTTTCATAAAGACGTTTTCGTTCTTGATACATAGTTATTGCTAATTGTTGTAATTCTTCAATGGATATGGTTGTTGCTGATATTGAAGAAAATATTTTACGAAATAATTCTTGAAATTGTTCATTTGTCAAATGTAACCATATTGGAATATCATCCGCATTGTCTTTATCAGTAGATGGTCGATCAATTGTAAACGAAGATATTTTTTCAAAATCCATATTTATCTAAAATAGAACAAGCAAATCGAATACAAAAAAAAGAAAGATGATTATGTATGTTTTTGTATTGTATTTAATGAAAAATAATTATATTCACTAGTACAGTGGTTCATTGGTGGGTCACGTTTGAAGATAGAACAAAATAATTTTATTATAATAAATAATATCCCCATGAATAAAACAATCAATATGATACTAATAATGAGAGTTTGTTGATGTTGTTGTAAAAATGATCGAAGATATTCTGTTTCCAATGATTCCATTATTATCTGAAAATAGTCAAAGAGAAAGAAAGTGAAAACAAAAACAAATGAGATTTTATTTTATTTTATTTCATTTTATTATATATCTTGAAATTCAATAATAACATGATGATAAGGAGCAAGACAGTGAAAATGTAAACCTTGTTGATGGAATTTGAATATATCCATGAGGATTGAAATTGTAAATTTTGCCAACATAAGCAAGAATAAACCAGTCAAAATAATGATCATCAATATTTTGTAATCCATTTTGAAGTTGTCGTCAATTGAAAACATTATCTAAAAAGAAAACAAAATCAAATTGAATTTTCGTTCGATAATGATGATTTAGTATATCGTCGATAAAATACTAAAAATAATAAACTAATGATGATTAATAAAATGAAAAGTAAAAAAAAATCTTGAATAGTTGAATGAGATTTGAAAAGAAAAATCATAGGTCGTTGAATAATATTTGTGATGTTAAATTGAGGAATTTTCGATGCATTGGCATGTAGATGAAAATCTCGTAATGATATCAATGGATTCATATGAATTTGATTATGATGTTGAGTGAGACGATTTTTCACTTGAACAGATGAAAAGGGACCATTGAGAATACGTTCATTTGTTCGCATTTCTGGATTCATTTTTAATCTAAAATGAAAAGATAAAACAAAAAAGAACTACAACTACAACTAAAATGAATATTAATGTTTGAAAAAATTGGCAAATGGTAAAGGTATACTTTGTCTACGCATGAGATGTTTTTCAATACAAGTTTTAAATGCACAATAAAAAAAAAGCTAACAAACACATAATGATAGTCATACAAACAAGATAGAGAGGCCTACAAATAAACAAACAAACAAATATATGAAGATGAACAATTTTTTTTTAAATACCAATTATTTGTAAGATTTGTTAACCAATTGACTGGTGTTAATATAAGATCAGTACCACCTTGCATAACACGACCAGTTTGATTTTTAACCATGTTCAACCAACGATCTGATCCTTTTTCATTAAGATCACCATTATTACCACTGCTATTAATTGAGCTTCCACCTTTCGCTGATACTTCTGTTTTAGTCTCATCACTAAAAAAATTGATCCATGCTCGACGAAACCGATGTTGTTGTTGTTGTTGCTGATCGACAATTGAAATTGTTTGAATTATTGGTAAGAAGATGAGAATGAAAGTAAATAACATGATGAACTAAAACGAAATGATGAATTTTTGCTAGTGAGTATTCACCTTTTATAGTACTCATCGGAGAGTGATAGATAGAAATCTTTTTTTTTACTAGTAGAATCGAATTTTTTATTGGTTGAAAATGGGATTTACTAAACTGAATTCTGATGATAATTGAAGCGATTAACATCTACAATGGCAATCATGTTTATCTATTTATCAAATAGTGGATTACCTTACAGTGTTGTTTTGTTTTTATTCATAACAAAGAATTTGGATGGCGTGCTTGTATGTGACAATGATGGAAGTGACAAGATAGAGAGGTGTCATCAAATTAGAAAATAGGAAAGAGAGAGAGAGAAAGAGAAAGAGAATGTGTGAGAATGAATTGAAACAATTACCATCTGACGTCATTTAAAAAAAAAAGATGGCTACAAGTGATGATGATGAACCGTTCGAAGGTCAATTTTCGATTTACTACGATGAGGTAAATAGAATTGAATTTTTTTCGTTTTAAAATAATTTTTTTTGATTCTCGTTTATTTAGGAAGAAGCAAGAAAACGTGCCAAGACAAATGATAGTTCGTATAGTCAAATAAAAATAATAAATAGATTTTTGTTTTTCTATTTTAAAGTCAAGCACATGGTCTTTAATCGTGTATCATCAGTAGTGATCTATTATTCACATAGTCGTGTTAGTGAATATCCACTGCATCATGTTGGTTATTTGGATCGTGATTTACTTTTCGTCGTGTCAACTGTTTGTGCCTTGCGTATGTGTATTGAATACATTTAGACTTGTTTTTTGTTCGTTTATATTTTAGTTGGAAATGGTCCTGATAAAGGAGATTTTATTGTTCGTGCAGCTGTATCAGACGTACGTCACAATCGAAATCATGACCAACTTGGTCAATTCTACGTTACCATTCGACAATAAGGACTAGAATCATTTTTTTGTTTGTTTTGGTTTATTGTACAATTTTTAAATGGTTAAATAAATAGAATTCCAGAAAATATCCATTGACTTCAACACATGTAAAACAATCAGATTATAATCGATTATAATCATACGATTTCCGATCAAGAATTTAAACATAAATTATCGAAAAAATCATCACTAAATCAATGCTGCCCGAGGACAACGATTATCATCAATAACTTTAGAAATCGATTCTAATCGATGTTCGCGTGCTGCATTGATTTACCGATGATTTTTCGGATAATTTATACTCAAATTTTTGATCAAAAATATACTGCCATGGATTGGAATCATAGAGAGAAAATAAAATAAAATTTATGTTAATCAAGATTTTATTTATTATTCAACAGAGGAAAAAAAAAAGAAATAATATCAGTTTAAGCAGCAGGGCATTGGTTTACATCAACTGTTGGAGGTTGTTGGATGATTTCATCTTCGTCTTCATAATCTTCTTCATAGTCTTCTTCTTCTTCGTCGTCGTCGTCGTCGTCATAATCCGTATCATAATAATCATTGAAATCGAGACCTAATTCAATGTTTAATTCATCTTCATCGATGTCGACCACGTGTTGTATATTATTTTGTCGAAAAATAATTACCTGATTGTTTTCAGGATCAGGAATTATATCGAGACCGACGATTGATGATGATGATGATGTTGTTGAGTTATTCATTCTTAGTAATGATAGCATTCAAATGAATTCATGCCATTTCTTTCTGAAGATGCTGTGGAGAAAATTGAATTTCTCTCTCCCTCTCTCTATTTTTAGCCAATGAACTTATTTTCTTTGTTTTTTTTTTGTTGTTGAAAGACTCTGAAGTACAATATCTTTCATAATTATCAAATATTATTTCATTATTTATTATCGATTTTGTTAACATTGTATCAAGATAATTTATTTGATATGTCGACCATAAGTAAACCTATTTTTTGTTTGTGAAATTTATCATTAAATTGTCGAATTTCCTAGATATCATGTCGGCTAATGTTCTTACTTTAACATCTTTGTAACCTTTTTATTGATTTCAGTTTTAATTATTGTTGTTGGATTTTATTTCTTCTTTATTCATATTAAATTTAGTAGATTTTCTCCATTTTTGAATAAATATTGATATTTCTGATATTGTTGCACTTTTTATTGTATTCATTGATCGTGATGTTGTAATGTGTTGTTCCTAATTTTGTAGATAGCTTGTCTTAATAATTTTTCTATTTTTACTCAAATTTTTGTTGTTATTTTCTATCACAACAAATTTTCGAAATGAAGAAACGATTCTTGGAATATTTTGAAGGAATAACATTTATTTCGATGATCGAGAAGAATTTTATTCTGTTTACTATTAAAAATGAAAAATGTCCCATATATTAAATTGGAATTTTTTGTTAGTCTTAGATATATTTTTTCGTCTTTCTTGATCTAATACATCTACTGAACTATAGTATTCATTCATAGTGTATTTTTTAATGTATGCATATATATATATATATTTTTATATAGTTCATTTACTTATCGTGATGTTATTGAAAATCGTTTAATGTGTAATAATAAATAATATCATATCAAAGCATGGGAGATTTTTAAAAGATTAAATGTTTTATTTATACATCTGAACAATGTATAATTATTGTGTGCAATACTTTAATACAATCACTTTAAAACAAATCTTTTTTTTTGTTTTTGGCGTATTATAGATGTTTTTTCGATAGATTGAAATTATCAAGACGTTTTATTTTGACTCACCCAGAAAAGTTTTCATATATATGTATATATGAATCAATTCATTTAGAAACATTTTTAGTTTCATTTCAGTTACATAGTGATATTAAATGAACAACGATCAGATATATTCAATTCCCAAATAATTTGTCTTTTATACATGTCAATGTCATTTATGAAGACCATTTATATTGTACACATGAAAATAAAATTTGATTCTTAAATTCATTGGGAAATAATCCGATCAATATATCGTTAATGAATTCAGTCTGTTTAAGTTTTAAAAAATTCAAAAATTTCTTCTAGAATTCAATAGAAGAAATTAGTTAACGTCTACTATCGTAAATGATTTTATCTATTTAACCTACTACACCATCTCTCAATTTCTATGTATTAATAATAGTGAAATTTTAAAACTAATCGTCTGTGAATATTGTTAGTGTACTCTATTTTGAATTTTAATATTCATTTTATTGTGCTATATTGAAAGACGACTATAGTAGAATACCAGATAAATATTTCTAATGGTTGAGACATGATAATGTATAAGTAATACAATAATAAATGAAGTATAACTCAAAAAACTGAAAAACATAGAAGTTGGTGCAGTAAAGACAAAATTAGATTTTAAGATTAAAATAATGATTTGCTGAAAAGGAATATTTAAAATAGCTGCTTTTTGATTATGGAATTTTCTTAGAATTGTCTTTCAATATGCAATGTAATCTAGAAAATAGAATTAGATTTTCTCGACATCTCGAAGTATTTATACTTGATGATGTAATTAAATAAAATAAAATAAGAACTAAAAAAAAATGTAAAAGGAAATAAAAAGGATTTGACAACTCTTAATAGCCAGTTGAAAAAAAAATGAATGTTTGTTGGAAGAAATAGAATCAAATTTTTGTTTTAAAAAATTCTCAATCGATTTTCTATCAATTCAGAACTGATTTTCAATTTGTTCAAACGTCAATGAATAAATCATAAAGCTTTAATAATGATTGAGCTTATTTGAGATCGATTTTCAAATTTATAGAATTTGAAAAATAACTACAGTGTGAATAGGTTCTATATCTGTTATGTTGAATAGACTTACAAATGAGGGAGAATTTTATTTATTTTTATTTCATAATATTGATCAAATGGTTAAGTTTTGTAAATTATATTTATATTAGTCGAAGTCAATTTGATAATACTGCTTTAGAATAAACAAGTAACAACAAAAAATGATAAATTTTAAAGGATACTTGATACGTTCATGTCCGAAATGACTTAAAGTTAATAACCATGGAGCAATGGTAAAAATATTTAAATAGATATCCATTAATTTCAGTAATTTTTTGCTATTATTTTACATTTTAGATCGTAGATTAAGTAGAAATTTATGTTCAAATATATGCATATAGATTTCTGTTATTTTAAGATAATCAGTAATACTGATAGGATTATTTTACCCTTAGGTTGACGTTTAAAAAAAATAGTGCTTTAGATTAGAATAAAGAAAGCTTACTTCTTATTGGTGTTATTCATTTATGTTATTAGACATTATAATAGCTCAAATGATAAAAATATTTTTTATTTTGATAAGAAATGAAATTAATTGAAAAACACCTTTTGTTTTGCAAAATTTTCAATATTATTAATAACAGTGATTTATTTTTATTGTAATTTGTTTAAAAGCAGTATATATTAAAATAAAAGTATATTGTTCAATCCATATTCAAAAACACTATGAATTTTAACAATCTTGAGGGTTTGTCAAACTATCATGATATCGATATTTCATCTCAACAACGTGACTTTTCTAATGACACACGTAACGAATAAGTTTCAAAAGAAATTATCTGTTGAATCATTTGAATAGTATCACAAGATAAATGATTCGTCATTGATTAATCTTTTTTTTTTGTATTGACATACTTTTAATTTCTCTCAAACAATTCTAGAATGTCTTGAATTCATACTTCAAGAATTAAATATGTGAATCGTTTAATTATTGAATACATGGTAGATTTTTTTAAACAACGAATTGACATAGATAAAAAGTAATAAAGAAGTTTATATAGTATTATAACGATCAAGTCAAACGAGAATATATATATATTTATGTAAAGAAAACGACAAGATCTTTGTTAATAAAAACGATCACTGATCTTAGAAGGATAAAACAAAATAAATCTACAATCAAAAACGAAGAATTAGTGAAAGCATTTGATTTATTCGTTAATATAGTAATCGATTATATTAAATCTTATTTCGATGATGACAGTGAATTTTATGAAAAGTTATAATTTTTTAATGTTCAATTCAGATAGATGATTTAGATAAGGATCAATTGTATAGTGAATTTTGTGATATTAAATGTTTGTATGATAATTTGAACAAGAAAAACATTAAATTACGTGATCAAGTCAAATCATTCATCTCGAGTAAAAGAATTAATTTTTCAGCATCCAAAAGTAGTCATCATAGTGTTGTATGTGATGATGATGATAGTGACAAAGAAGAAGTTATTTCGTCGTCAAAAAACCAAGACGAAGATTTGATTAGATCTGATAAATTATGGGCTTATCAATTAAATATCAATCCAAATTAAAAAAAAATTAAAAAAATACTTATCTACTATATTTTTTCAATTTCATGTTCAAATTCTTATGTGGAGTCAATCTTCAGTCATATGAATCGTTTATGGTCAGATTATTGCAATCGAATGGATATACAACTAGTTCATGCTCAGCTTTTTGAATAAGAGTGAATGTTAATTATTCTTGTGAACAATTTTATAAACATGTATTATCTCAGCACACAATTGTTAAAGCAAATTGGTTTCTTTCATAAAATTTCTTAACCTACATATTATATATGTGGTTTGTTTTTGTTATTTTTATCGTAAACAAGTTTTGTGTTTAGTAAAAACGTTTTATACTTTAACAGTCTTTTATTATTTATTTTGTATTAGTTAAACGATATGTTGATTGTAATGTCTTTCTTTATAATGAAATGATAAATAAAATACCTTTGAAAATAAAGTATGAATCAATAAACGAGAACCAGCAGAGTACTGGATGCCAGCATGTAAACATCATTTCCACTAATTCGCAAAAATCACACTTTCTGATTTATTTTTGTTTTTCAACTTTTTGATCTGGTCACTCTTGTTGATGTCTGTTCGATAGATTGAAATTATCAAGACATTTATTTTGACTCATCCAGAAAAGTTTTGATAAAAATATGAATAAATTTCAAAACAGTTAAAAATCAATTCATTTAAAAAAATTCTTTGTTTCATTTCAGAAGAAGAACCTTGATAGTTTGTCTCTGTTAAATTTAAGTGCATCATCTATACATCAACTTATATTTATCAACAATAGGTGTTACAACAACATTTATAAAAAAATAAAACTCGACACGTTAAAATCTGATATTCCCTCTACTGAAAGGAGGGTCTTACGAAAAGTGAGTTTTAATGCGTTCGTTCGTGTGTGTGTGTGTGTGTGTGTCCGTCCGTTCGTTCGTCCAATAGGAAAGCAGATGCATAAACTAAACTGACCTCTACCAATATCTGTAAGCATAGGGTTGACCGAAGGTAATCGGGGTCGGGGAAGACGATGGCGTTGTCAGATTTTTGAAATTTTGCCTTTTGCTTTTTGTAGGAGAGAGAGAGACTTTTTTAGGAAAAAAATAGTTTTTTATAAGGGTTGACCGAAGGTTTTGAAAGTGTGTCTGATGAAGAATAGTATACGTGTTTTTTAAATATTTATGGGTACAGGGAAGTTCATTTATCCTTGCAAACTATGGTATTATGTACTTTGAAATGTTAGTATGGAGTCTGAGGTATTGATACGATCGAATGTTTCTGACTGGTTGTAAGATGTATAGGGAAGCAGTTTTTATTTCAAGAAGTGAGTCATACAAGTTTTATTAAATATTAATAGAATATGATAAAGTGGAAGACAAATGAAACATGCAATGCATAGGTAATCTTTTTTAGCTGTCAGATTAGTTAAAAGATCGTGTGATTACTAAAAATTGTTGGTTCTACATAGATATTGGAAAACGTTTTGGAGTAGTTTTTGCGATTCGATCCAATCTTTTGAGCTCTTCGCGCTGCGCTGTTGATGGTTTCACTTGAAGAGCTGCGAATTCAAAAGGACGTATGATCAGTAAATCATCCAACCGTTTCACTCGTGAGAGTGGAACGTAAGCCGAAGCGACTTCAACTGGACCAGGTNCGTCCGTTCGTTCGTTCAATAGGAAAGCAGATGCATAAACTAAACTAACCTCTAACAATATCTGTAGGCATAGAGTTGACCGAAGGTAATCGGGGTCGGGGAACACGATGGCGTTGTCAGATTTTTGAAATTTTGTATTTTGCTTTTTTTAGAAGGGAGAAAGACTTTTTTAGCAAAATAATTGTTTTTCATAAGGGTTGACCGAAGGTAGTCGCGGTCGGGGAACACGATGGCGTTGTCAGATTTTTCTTATTTTGTGTTTTGGTTTTTTTAAGAGAGAGAAAGACTTTTTAAGAAAAAAATTAGTTTTTTATAGGGGTTGACCGAAGGTAATCGTAGTCGGGGAACACGATGGCGTTGTTAGTTTTTTTGAAATTCTGTATTTTGTTTTTTTAGGAGTGGGAAAAACTTTTTACCAAAATAATAGTTTTTACAGTTGGATCGAAGCTCGTATTAATGTATATTTTGAATAATTACATACGTTGTTTGTGTGTGCATCTTATTCAGAGGAATTCATGTATCCTTGCAAACTATAGTATTATATACTATGCGAAGTGTTAGTGTGTAGTGTGATGTATTAGTACTATCGAATGTTTCTGACTGGTTGTAAGATGTATAGGGAAGCAGTTTTTATTTCAAGAAGTGAGTCATACAAGTTTTATTAAATATTAATAGAATATGATAAAGTGGAAGACAAATGAAACATGCAATGCATAGGTAATCTTTTTTAGCTGTCAGATTAGTTAAAAGATCGTGTGATTACTAAAAATTGTTGGTTCTACATAGATATTGGAAAACATTTTGGAGTAGTTTTTGCTATTTGATCCAATCTTTTGAGCTCTTCGCGCTTCGCTGTTGATGGTTTGACTTGAAGAGCGGCGAATTCAAAAGGACGTATGATCAGTAAATCATCCAACCGTTTCACTCGTGAGAGTGGAACGTAAGCCGAAGCGACTTCAACTGGACCAGGTGGCATGACCAGATCAATGATAATTTTACCGAGTGTTTGACCTTGACTTTTATGCGTGGTCATGCTGTAAGCCGGAATTAAAGGAAGCGCTTTACGCTTGATTGAGATTTTTGTTGTTTTTTTGTTAATTTTTGCGGCTTTTGCAACATTTTCCGCAAGAAGCTCCTTAACATCAAACAGAAATGTTTGCTCACTGATTGGTATAGGAATGATCTTGGCCTGAAGTTCAGCAAGTTCAGAATCAAGCTTGCAATTGGGAAATTCTACTAAGGCGTATTTTGGTTGAGTGATAAACTTGGTGTTTGTTGGAAAATTCTTGTCTTGAAATTGAATATCCGCTGAAGATTCTTCGTATACAAGTTGATGGAATATTCCACGTGTACCATTGGAGAGTCCGAGCTCTTTAGCCACGTTTTCTGTAGGTAAAACTGGCATCCCAGGTACAAGAGGTAAATAGCCTGGAAGATGCTCTGTTTTGTTGTCAGGTAATTCAAGAATCGTTTTCCGTAACCGTAAGTCGTCTATAATCTTTCCTTGAAAATAATCTTGAGCAACACGCACCATTGGTCGAAGTCCCATTTCCATTGCTTTATTTAACACAGCTCGATTGTTAATTTGAGTACGAAGTGTGTTTCGAAAAACGAGTATTGGAGCCTGTTAAAGAATGTATGATTACATGTAGAAAAAAATACTGAGCAAACCTACTTCATTCCATGGCTTCTGTCGCAAAGATGCTTGTAGCTTTGAATTTCCAACGATACGTGTGCAAAGAAGTTGATAATCTTCAATTGTTGATTGCCCACTTCTCAATCTGTTTAAAAGATCCAAATATCGCAGGTCTTCAGTTCGCATTTGTTGACTCAATTCAACAACGCAATTCATTTGAGATATAAGTTTCTGTGCACATTGCATATCTATTTGACGTTCCGTAATTTGTTCAGACGACGCACAGCTGTGATAGAGAGGTCTATCCAACACTGGAGAATATTGCAGATAGTCCCCAAAAAAAATCACATTTACACCACCAAAAGGAATCTCTGAATTTATATGCTTTGCTGTTTTCACTATACGATTGAGACGAGCTAATAGGCTAAGTCCAACCATACTCATCTCATCGATTATCAAGTATTTGACATGACGCCATTCATTTTCCAATTTTGTGTCGCCGGGTCTGAATGTTCTTGTTTGCTTCTTTTTAGAACTTTTGCGGCTTTCGCCTAAAAATGAATGAATGGTTAAACCATCAATTTCTGCTGCTGCTATAGACGTTGGTGCCAGTTTACGCAGCATTTTGCCCCTCTTTGTTAGTTGGAAATATTGCGTGATTGCACGAATCAATTGAGATTTACCAGTGCCACCACAACCAGNTCACCATCTAGGTGACTAGTAACAATCATAAAAGCATACTTCTGCTGACTATTTAATGTGAATTGTTTGATTATATCCATTTTTGTCGGAAATGAGATTGCTGTTGTTATAGTCACAGGTGGCACTGTCGTTGTTTGAGCCTTAAATGGACTGGTTGGTATTTCAGCCGCTACGACTTCAATCTGCACTTCATCATCTCTAATTTCCACAGTATTTTCACCTGAAATTAAATAATTTCTTGCTTTATCCCTTCTGCTTTCAATATCACGTTTCCACTCTTTAATCAATGCTGCATGATGTGAATGAGCTACCACGAATGTGCTTGAATCGCGTACGATATCATCGCTATTTTGGTTCCATACGTTTCTCTGGTCTAAATAAAACCAAATATTTTCGAACTGTAGCTCTAATACACTCACCACTGAGTAATGCAAATCGATCTGTGTTATCAATTACTTGCAATACATCGCTGAGATAGCGTTGCTCTTGATTACCGTTTGATGCAGAGTATGCATTTGTGGTGGCCTCATTTACGATGGAGAGCATTTGTAAAAGCTGTTCGGGATCATCTTCTTCGGTATTTTGATCTACTTCATAGTAGTTAGGTATCAAAACAGGATCAATGCTATTGTCACTCTGTGCTTCTACAAGAACTTGGCGGAGATGTTCATCTCGATCGTGTTTACATTCATGCAAAAGTTGTATATTTTCTATAATCTTGAGTGAGGCGGGAGAGATCAATGGTTTTTGAACTTCCAATGCCTCAGTCCATGTCTGATTCGATGCACAAAGATCGCGAACTGATCTCCATGGTACGAATAAAGTTAACAATGCACGACTATAACGCTCGCGTGNTGGAGAGCATTTGTAAAAGCTGTTCAGGATCATCTTCTTCAGTATTTTGATCTTCTTCATAGTAGTTAGGTATCAAAACAGGATCGATGCTATTGTCACTCTGTGCTTCTACAAGAACTTGGCGGAGATGTTCATCACGATCGTGTTTACATTTATGCAAAAGTTGTATATTTTCTATAATCTTGAGTGAGGTGGGAGAGATCAATGGTTTTTGAACTTCCAATGCCTCAGCCCATGTCTGATTCAATACACAAAGATCATGAACTGATCTCCATGGTACGAATAAAGTTAACAATGCACGACTATAACGCTCGCGTG
>OENM01002211.1:0-20132 GCA_900239745.1 Rotaria magnacalcarata
ATCAATTGACCTAAATTACGTGTTCCATTTCGATTATTGGCGAAATGCCCTATTAATGACTCTTGACCGAAGGTACCAAGATTAGAGAGACTACCATGCAAACGATATTGATCCATAAAATGAGAGTGAAGATGTAAAACAAAATTTTGAATATTTTCATAAAATAATGTATGATGCTTATAATACATAGCCATTAGTTCATTAGCCACAGTTTCTGTATCATTACCAATTGTACGAGGTCCATGAAATAGCTTTATCATGAGAAAATGTTATTAAAAAATAGAAAGAAGAAAAAAACTTGTAAGAGTTTTATCTATTGTTACTTATTGATGACACATGTATTTTAAACTCCAACGACAGAATTTTTCTGTAATCTTTTTAAAACTGTTTACATATGCATAATCATTCAGAACAGAGGAAACTAGACTATTATAGATAGCAAAAGATCATTTTTTAGCTATCGTTTCCCTGAGCTTAAAGTATTCTATCGTAATCGAACCATTATTCTTCGTTGAGGATTTCTGCTTTATGGCCTTATCGATTGCAATTTATAATCTAGTATTATTCAAGATATTTCTGAAAATTTTAATGCATTAATTTTATACAAAGCTATAGATAAAAAAAACAGGAAAATGATAGAAGGATATTTATATGCTACGTTAAATAGATGATAAGGTTAGAAGAATTAAATGCTAATGTTTAAAAAGATTACTAAAAAATTTGTCGTCAAAGAAAGTTTATCCATGCTCATATATATATACATATGAGGGTAAACTTTTTTCTGTATGCATGTGGTAATTGAAAGACCTTTTCTCTTTGACAAAAATACTACCTACTCGCATTGCTGTTACGTAAAGTTCTAGATGTGCAGCACATTCAATCGGTAGAAACAATCGAATCAGTGGTAACAGGCCGTACAACAACATGTTTCTCAATTCCGTCGCTCTAAAATGTAAATTGACAAAAAAAATCTCTAGCCAATCAGTTTACAGACTTGCAATATGAAAATTCTTTAACAGGACGCATCTTGCGATTGAAAATATGAGGAAAAGGTTGATTTCGAAAGAGCTCATCAAGTTCTTCCCTTTGTTTTGGTTTCAAAAAATTTCCATAAATATACTGAATCACTGTACGCGTGTGACGCAACAGTGAAACGTGCATATAGTCAATGACCAAACAGCGTGGAAGAGGTACATCAATTATAACAGATAAAGGTGAAACACCAAGGTGGCCATAAATATTAGTTTTTGTTTCTTCAGCTTCATGTGAATACAAGGCATATTCAGCTGCTGAACGAAGAGCAAGTTCTTTTTTGAAATAATATTGTCGTTTGTGATGAATGTGGACACCACGAATGTAACAAAACCAACAGCACCAATAGCGTTGATGATTAACATGTTTTATTGCTAGTTTTATAGCCGGACAATCACCTGTTATTCCATAAATAAGTATCTTATGATTAATACCAGATCGAGTAGGAATGCCTAGAATTGAAAATATTGCCATACTGTGATTTAAAACCCGATTCAATCTTCTGTAAGTGTGATAGAAACGACGGTTAAAATGGCAAGAAGTGATATTTTTAGCGGTAGACTACCGAGTTGAAAACATAGTAGAACCTCAAAGTTCACATTATTAATGTAAAATATGTTGCTGAAATTGTTTTATTCAATGACTAACACAAATGTGCAGAACTGATTGTGTTTTTGATACAGCACTCTGATCGAATATCCTAGATGTTTCATCTATGGCTGATTCAGAAAATTGAATGTTTGTTTCCAGAATGTATGAAGGAATCTGGTTAAAATTACTTTTGCGAAGTCTGAGTACTTTTGAACTGAAAACATCGACAAAAGAATACATAGACAGTTATTTTTGAACAACCAAGAGATCTCATTTATTTTAAGGAACCATATGTTTACACTTGTAACTTTGGTATTACAAGTTACAAAGGATTAAGTGTTTTAGCACAAAAAAATCCTTTTTTCGATAACGGTTGAGTTAAGCGTTTTAGTAATATCAATCACTGTCTAGGCTTCTAACTATTTTAAGTATAAATAAAAATAAATAAATAAGACTTCAACAGCGCAGTTTTCAAAGGCTGAATATGGGACATGAGAAGAAAATTTAAGTCTTCTATGGCATGATATTATTTAAAGTAGCATTCATTTTCTGTGGAATATTCAGCCAGATATTTTTGTCGACTTATAAACAACATATTGCTATAGTTCAAGCATTAATAATATGGTCATTTCTCTATTATATTGTATGCTAAAAAAATAATTTCAAATTTGTTTGACAGCAACTTTCAAACAAACAGCTTCAATATTTAGGATGTTGAAAAAGATGTTATGATGCTAAAACAGTTAAGCCAGATACTTTTGCATAAAATAATTCTCTAGAAGGTTGGGGCATTCTTTTTCACTGATTTTTCGTTCTCACTCTTCTGTGGTCTCGGGTAAACATTTTTGAATAAAATTCATTCTACACTTCCGCATAAAACACTTCGCTCTGTTTATCAAAAAATGAAACATCTATACGACATTTCCCTACATTGCTGCATCAAAACCAAAATTTGCTCGAAACTTTGACTGACTAATTATTAAATATTATACGATGTAATTAGTGTTGTTGATGAATCTAATTAATTGAGAAAGAAGTTACAAATACCCTGAGTCTTGACGTGACCCAGCTGATGTAAAAATTCACTCAACCATAAGTTGATATCTGGTTCACTGTGGCCCACCCAAACAGAAAGAACAATCATGTTAAATTTTCGATATCTAAGATGAACTGGCAGTTCAATTATAGTACAAGTCAGTAACCATAATGTAATTTTGCTTGATTTACATAGACTAATGCCGTCCAAGTGTAACAATAGCGAAACAAATGATGACAAGCCATAGTTATCTTTAAGTTCTTTGTAAACTTGATTAAACATAATATCGTTGTTCTTATTGCTACCTCCTGATAAATTATTATCAATAATATCTCTCCGATTGTTTTCAATGTCTACCGAAAGTCGATCCAATGTTCGTGCGAATACTACCATTTGATTGACGTCGTAGATACTAGCAATTGATTTCTTATTAATCGATTTACAATTGTTGCATGATCTGTCATTGTTTGATAGATTGGTAGAACATTCTGTACAAACAGATCGTTTATTGAACAGTTGTTCAACTGAAACAAAAAAACGATTTCAGTTTTCTTTTTGCTTTGTGTAAATACGTTAAATATAGTATTCTTCTGATTTAAAATTTCCAAAATCGACTTCACTATCGTAGCAACAAAATTAAATCTTACCATTCATTGAACTGTACAACGCTTTTAGTGTCGTTGGTGATTGGTGAGGCTGTGGAAGAATAGAACTAATGAGTTTCAAAATACGAATACAATGAACGTTGCTGATATTGGCATCTCTAAAAACTTTTGCCAGTTGCCTGCAAAAGTCATTCGTTTTAATGTTGGTATATGGATGCAGGAAATTATTATTTTCATTGTTATTTGGTGGAAACAAATCATCTAATGTCAGGGGCTCATATTGATCATCAGTCGAAAATTCACAATCTATATTGACTTCTGGTTCAGCTTCACTCATGTTTTCTATAAATGTACCAACATCAAAATCTGTATCAAAATCAAATATTTCATAAGGATCAGTTATGGGCTGATCAATTGTTTCTTTAAGATTGCTTAATTCTGTTTGATCTTGTTCATCACAATTTATCATAGCAGCATCGTCAGTTGTTGTTGGACATATTTCGATTTGTGTTGTGTGATGACGGCGACGGCGGCGAATATTTGCTTGTTGCTGCCTCGGTTTCAATCGCTTTTGGGCTTGCTCCATAGCGATGCTCAAATGTGGATACATATTTTTAAATAATATGTAGAATATTCAATAATTTACAAAAAATAGTCTAAATGACAAGATTTAAAAATGACAGGACAATTTATTTCAATAAATAATTCAATCAATATATATTTTTTTTTTCAGTGATGAATCAATTTTTTCAAGTACGTTTGAAACGTTTAATTGAATGACCGTAAAAAATATTAGAAGTATTAGTAATTACTAAAAATGAATTATTTTATCTCGAAATTTATTGATACAAAAATTTATAACAAGAAAAAATTCTTATCAGTTTCTTTATCCCATTGTTAATGTAACTAGAATGTGGAGCTTTTACGGTTGCAAAACATTATGAAAAATATTTATAGCAATTTAGAAACTGTTCCTTGAATCTAGATATTTTAGTTTAAAATATGAAAATAGAAGTTGAGCGTCGTTTCATTATTAAAATTTGGTCATCAAAGCGACAGACTGAGCAGAAGTTTATTAAGTTCGTTTTTCTTTGATGATGTCAAAGTTATGCTGTTTCATTGAGATGTGATGCTCCTATTACTTCAAAAGTATGTTATGGTTATCAAAAGGCCTGGATGTAGCGAGAGATAAAATAAAGGCACAGTACCACACTTACTGATATAGAAAAACTTTCAATACTTATGTAGCTCGAATATACTTGTTCAAACAAGAACATTATTGTACGGTTAGAGATACAAAATCAAAGTTTAGCAATTATTAATATTTCCAATATTTTTTATAGTCATTCCAGCACTCGTTTATAAAGTAATCAAATAAATCGACCCATTGCTGAAAATAAAGCATAAAATACGATTGAATTATTTTATCGTGAAAAATTGTTGGGTGACGAATTATTATGCATCGAATTGTCTGTAAAGCATTGTCCTAGTATCGGATTTACCAGCTTCTAGAAGAGAAAATACATAACATTCAGTGGCAAAGTTGAATTTCTTCAGATTCGCTAGTTTATGCAAAGAAGCTCTAGATGGTACGAGAACATGCGCAAGTACAAAAACTTGAAAGACTCACATAAATACATTTTGTTATCGAGTTGAATTACTCTTTTGAATATGGTGGTTTAAGGAAAATTGAGACTCAATAATATTTTTTTAACAATAGTAAAATAAAATGAAGCAATGAAAGATGAAAGAACAAAGGAAAAAAAGAAAAAAGCCTACTGATGCACGCCTTTATTTTACTGTTAAGTAATTGATTCCTGGAAAGCTAGTTTAAGAACGTTTTATGTGATAGTCGTGCGGTAGATAATTTCCACCGATTTCATTTTTGTTTTTAGCCGATGCGATCGCAAAATAAAAGGCATGTAGAAGTTGCGTTGTGTGAAAGATAAATGCAATGCTGATAGAGCCTCATAAAAACTGGTGTCTTTGAATTTAGTTATCTTCTTTCAAATTCTTATTTCGGTTAATTCCTAAAAATATTATAAGATTCCTTTCTCTCTGACTTTAATCACTAACACATTCTTCTACAACTTCTCATTTTCTTTCATATTTCGTTTTACATAAATAACTGATGTTCTTATTCCTTATTTATTAAAATCAAATATTTTCTATTCTTTGTATTGTCTTTCTCCTACCATTCGTATTGGCAGTCACAACACTTCATATGATAATCGAATCCGTTAAATATGTAGAGGCAGACACTAGTCAAAGGATTCAATAGAACTTGTAACATGTCATTCGTATAAAATATTCGGTTATTCAGTTATATAAATGAATACATGATAGACAATACTTTATTTATTATACTCAAGTTTTTAGTGCAGAGGATACCGAGATTTATATTTATACCAATAGATTTAGAATAATACTTTTTATTTTCTAGTATGCATTTTAAAAAAATTCGAGAAAATACTCAGCGACATAAAAAAAAGGAAGCTATTCAACTTTGATTAATACTTTCGCAATGGGTACTACCACACATAGTCTATATAATTGCAAATCATGTCATATAAAGGTTTGCAAAGTGGAAAGATAAAAAAAATAATTTTTTTTCAATAAAATCGTATATCTACGTATATATTACTATCGATAAATCGTGTTGCAGTCAGCAGCAACAAACGACAAAAATACGGTCGTATACGACAACAAAACACGATCGTTTATGATCGTCGTACACACGATCGTTTACGACCATCGTATACAGACGTATTCCCACGTATACGATTGTCATATACGATCGTCGTATACGATTATCGTTATTCGCCGTATAATGTTGTATACGGTCGTATACGATCGTGAACTTTTAACCTGGGTAAGACTATTCATATATAAATAAATGTTTTCTTTTACTTGTTCCATAGTTTCTGATAAATCAAGTGCTGCACGAAAACGTTTTTCATCAACAGCGTTTTGTGAATCAGATTTACTGCCAAGTATAACAATTGGTACATTAAAAATTTTTTCATCTTTTAATAGATTCTAATAAAAAAAAGTTCCAAGATAAAATACAAAACCATGAAATACGAACATCAAGTTCTGCTTTTGCTCTAGCAAAACGAATTGAATCAGCTGCATCAACAAGAAATACAATTGCATCAGCACTTGAAATATAATCTTTCCATAAATGATCACCTATAAGAAAAAAAAATCGATAAATCAAAATATTTATTTGTTATATTACTTTGAGCATGACGTTGAGCTAAATTAAACGTTGTAAATTTCATGCTTCCCAGGTCGAACAGTACGGCCCGTATACGGACATTGACGGTTACTTCACGACTATTTTACGGGCAAAAGTTTGCCGCAATATCTGGCCCAGTAATACGGACCGTATTATCATGAGAGTACGGAGCACAAATAGCCGTAAACCATGAAAATTCAGTCCCATTTACGGTGCCGTATTACTGCGCCAGGTATTACGGGCAAATACGGCCTATTTACTGCCGTAAATATACCGTTTTAATCAACCTGGGTATAAATAAAAAAAAATTATAATTAAACAAAAACTAAAAATCTTTTCATATTTAAAGATAAACTTGATATATATGTATATTCATCAAATGGATTATCTAGTAATATACGTAATAAACTTGTCTACAAAACAAAATCAAGATTTATTAGAAAAAGTTTTTTTTCTTTTCCTTTTACTTTTCCAGCATTATGAAGACCAAGAATAAGAATTTGACCAGCTTTTTTATCTAAAACTATTTAAAACAAATTTAATAGATAGTCCACTAAAAAGAAATTCTTTATATAATTTACGAAGCTGTTTTGCTAATACTGAATCACGTTGATCTGCGCACTTTTCAGCAACTAATTCAGCATATAGCAGATTCAATTTTTTTTCAACTTGAAGACTTTTTAGTTCATTAATTGTATCAGTATGATTTTGATTTGTTTTTTTGTGCATTGTCAAGATTTTTAGATACTTCATTATAGTCATTTTCACATTCTTTTTCAATTTGCTCAAGTTTTACGATCTGAATTCAAAAAAAACTAAAAATCTTCGTAAAAAACGAATTTTTAACATACATTATCTTTAGCACCAACAAGTATATTATATTCCGATAATTTTCGTCTGCCATAACGAATGATAATAAATGATCTAAAACGAAACACAAAATTTTAGTATTTGACTATGAAAAATCACTCTCTTCGATTATGTGTAAACAAAATGTTTGTTTTCCTTGTTCATGTTTATCTTTATTATTTTCGATTTCTTTTCGTCGTTCTCCATATCATTCTCAATATTTACATTTAAATAGTCAGAGAAAGAGATAAAGAGAACAGCAAAACAAAATAAACGAAACAAGAATATGAAAATGAAAACAATCGCAAGAGAAGACGGTTTCTCCCTGAATAATTGCTCTTCAACAACATCGAATAGAACTTTTATGAGTTTAACATGAATGATAACTAGTAATCATAGAAACAAGAATCAATGGGTATTAGTCAGTCGCACTAAGGTAATGCATACCGACTTGATGCTGAGTATATTGAATATATTATGAGAGAATGACAATGTTCGATTGTTTTGTTTAGTGATTCTCTTTATGAATTATTAAATAGGAATACAGCTGAATTAACTCGTATAAAAAAAAGGTCTAGGATAGGGGCTTATATTGTCATATGTGATTCTGGAATAATCTGCGAGCAATAATAGAACCTATTACTTATGATATGTACTGTGGTTTTACATGGATAACATCATTCGTATAAACAGTACGGTACCATGCAGCGAGAATTTTTTCAAGATGTTCACTATTGAGAAGAAATGTTTGCGACACGAATGTGATTTTTCTAGACGTTTTAGAAATTAATACTATATCAAATAATTGGTGTATAGTTGGTGTTAGATATATAAATGCTCTTCTACAATGTTGAAGACAAGGTAGATTTGTCCCGCATATTAGATTTAATTGTAATAATATTATTCAATTAATAGATGAAGCATTACTTTTTGGAAAAGATAGTGTACGATTAGAACATCTTCGACGTATGCAACAACTCATTTTACTTGAAAATCATTATATATATCCCAGGTCGGATAAAACGACCAGTAAACGGTCGTAAACGACGATAATACGGCAAAATGCGATGGTCGTAACGGCTGATCGTTTGTGAATGATCGTATACAAAGCACCGTAAACGGTACGTATTTTTGTCATATCTGTAGAAGGCTGTCACAAGACGCAAAAAGCACAATTCAACAGCAACAACGTTGCTCCTTAATTTCTGTATGAAAACTACCAAAAAAATTCTACATTTCCTAAGAAATCGACTTCAATAAACAATATAACATAAATCCTCGATTGTGACGCCCCTATAGAAAATTGTTTCAATATGAAAATCTGCTTCGAATAAAATTTTGGTACGGTGTGAAACACAGTTTAGAGGGTTTTACGGAGTTTTTATCGATTTTTTATTTCCCTTTTTTCTATTGATTCGTTCGAAACAATGATATGTAGAAAATTCAAAAACATTTATAAGTTTGAAGAAGATATTTATTTGAATATTTCCAACTTCTCGGATTTTTGCTTTTCGTGAGTACGCAAGAGACTTTAGCAGCATGATGACATTATCGACCTCTCTTTTCATTTAAAAAAACATATTGCCAAGTTCTTTTAATACTTTTTCGACAGGAAATTGTTTGTTATTTCTATTTCTAGATGTATTATGCTTTGAAAAATTTATGAAAAATTTTGAATATTTGAGCCTCTCGTTGCTTACTATTTCGACTTCCCATGTAACTTGTCCGATCATGGAAAATAGATGAAAGTTTAAATAAAATAAATGTTATTTCTTTTTTTTTAGTTTTTTTTATAAAGAAATGCTTTTTTAAAACGAAGAAAAAAGGAATTCGAATATTGTAGTAGTTTATAGGCTTCGCCAGCATACAACAGCAAGTTAATATGACGATTAAGCTGAAAATAAACTACCTATTTATGGCCGTAAATGGATCAAAATTCGGTCCGGTAACGACTACCATAACTTTCGTAAACGGTTGTATACCTCTCACCGTATACGGTACGGGCAAATACGGTCGTACTACTGCCCTTGTTAAAACGGGGAAATACAGTGCCGTAACGAGTCGTATTTTCATCGTATACGGTCGGAAACACCACGCATTCTTGTCGTTTACGGTCGTAAACGACGCCGTAACGATATCCGTTTTGACCGACCTGGGACTCGATCTGATAATAATGTTAATTCAAATGCACGTTCAACAGATGCTGGTGCTAGTCATTATTTGCCAAGTCAACCACCACCACCACATAATCGTGTTAAGGATGATTTTCCAAATGAATCAACAACAGTTGACCATGATAATTATACTTCTGCTATTCAAACTACAGCAGATACTAGTCCTAATTATGGTATTTTAATTACACCACACCACCACTACCAACGCATTCTATTAATTATGATTTTTCAAAGAATCCATCAACAAGTGCTCCTGTTGATAATTATTTATCTACACAACCAGCACCATGTGATCCTATTTATGATGATGATTTTCCACCTGAAACATAATCACCTGATGCTAATAATTAAATTAATTGAACAGAAAAAAAAGAAAAAATAAGAAACTGTTTGAATATTCTATTGTCATACTGCACTTTTTTCTGTCGTGTTTTTATTCATTGTATTTTTCTTTATGATTCAGTAAACATTTAGCTAGAAAACTAATTGGTTTCGCAGACCGTTCTTTAGCAAGTTGAAACATTGCTTGAGGAAGAATTGGTACAATAGTTTGATCAAACTAAGCCCATGTTGGTAATATTGATAAATTAGGTTTAGATTTATCATCTGATTATTGCGAATTTGTATCATTTTCCTTTGTTATATCAGCAGATGTAGTTGTCTCATCATTTGGTGCTTGTTGTTCATCTGAATTATCAGCTGTTTGAGCTGTCATTTGTTCTGATGATGATATACTTACAACATTTTTTTCATCTGATTCACTATCTCTACTTCATATTTTTGCAGACTACTTATTCGACGACATGAAGTCATTTCTGCATTAATATAAATTGTTTAAATATCTGATTACGATAAAATAACGTTGATTGATTTATATTTAGCCCAAATGATGGTGTATTATCACGATAAATAATAGATATTTAAAAACGTGTACCATCATTATCTAGTGGTGTTAAAACGGGATAAACAAATTTTCTTTTTTCTGTCTTTATTTCGGATATAGAATAGACGGTGGTACAATGAGTTGTAGAGACATGTGTTGCTTATCTGATGATGAAAACAAAATATATACGCGTCTTTCTCTTTTTCTTCTTCTTTTACTGTGACAAGGACTAAGTTCGTCCATGACAACGAAGCGTGATGATACATCGTACACTGCATTTCTTAAAATATATCAGTATGATAGATATAAAGAGATTTTGTCAGCGTTCATTTCCATATAGGACAAAGAGGAAGAAAGAGAAACAATGTCATTTTTTTATTTGTTCATTCGCCGTGAATTGTGATGATAGAAAAATGTCTCATTATTTTCATTGGTGATGAATAATGACACGGTCAAATAGAGACAATGAGCATATGATGATATTTATAAACGAAAAGAACGGATTAGTGAAAATAAATATGAAGCATTCATTGGTTGAATTAAATGATTTACCTGATGAGATTCTTATGATTATTTTGAAAAAATTGAACAATGTCCAAATACTTTATTCTTTAATAGGTGTTGATAAACGACTCAATAAAATTGTACATGATCCAATTTTTACAAGTCACTTAACATTGATGAGATGTTTCTCAGATGATTCCATCGATCCGTCACCTGATCCAATACTTGATCGATTTTGCTTACAAATCTTACATGAAATTCATCATAAAATTCAATGGCTTAATCTTGAATCATCATCTGTGAAACGTATTCTTCTTGCTACAAATTATCCGAATTTATTTGAACTTGGTTTATATGATATTGAAATAGAAACAGCTCTGTCTCTCTTTATTGGTAAGATATTCTCATCAATTTTTTTGATAATTAATTAATAAAAAATACATACAAAAATCAAAATGATGTCGACTATCTAATTTATACAGATAGATTTAGATCCTTACGCATTTTTTTCTTATAAAATATTTCTGTACTGTCCTGATACACTGACAAACATAAATTCGAGGAAAACTAGTAGTAGAAAGACGATACAAGGAATTATTTATTATTAAAGCAATATTTGAATAAAATTCTCTAGTGCCTTTAATTGAAATCTTAAACATTGATTCTGTTAGAAAAGTATCGAATAAAATAAATGANTTTTTGTTCACTTGATACTCTTTTTTATTTAGGCGAATCTTGTTTAGATTCTATACATAAAAATCAAATCTCGTCGCTTGTGGTCGATATTACTAAATATGAAAAAATAATTTCAAGAGACGATGCGAATATACGTCTATTTACACATATTTTTACTATGCTCTCTAATTTACAGCACTTAAGTTTTTGTCCATCTTCATTTTGGTATCAACGATTATTATTTTGCAATCCATATCCAGATATTAAATCTTCAACTCTCTTAGAATTGCATATCTGTTTAAAACGATTCTCTGACTGTCTTTATTTACTTGATGGGCATTTCAATAAACTTCACACACTTCATGTTGATATTGATACCATTATTTCCTCTTCGGATTTAACAAACAATAATCAAGTAATTTCTTTCGGTTAATATTGAATTTTTTCGAACAAATCTTGTTATGTGGTTTTTATAGGGAAAATTACCCGATTTAAAACGCTTTTCGCTATATTGTCGAATGCCAACAAATACTTATAATACATTAATTGAACCATTTCTACAGCGAATGTCGAATTTAGAAAAACTCTGTTTGAATGTTATTTGTGACAAAAAGACATTTACTGATGGGAATGAATTGAAGCAGAGTATTATTAATCATATGCCACGATTAGAGAGATTCGAATTTTATATTTGCTCAGGCATTGCTGTTCGTAATCGAATTTATCTACCATCAAAAGATGATATTCAACATACATTCAGAGATTTTAAAGATGATCAAGTTATTTCTTATGTTGATTATTTCCAAAAAGACCCATACAGTTTTTGTCATATCTATTTGTATCCTGGCCAATTAAAGTATTACTATAATGTAACAAATAATTTTCCAGGTGGCTTATTTACATGTGTTCGTCAAATATCATTATATGATGACCGTCCTTTTGAACATGAATTTTTTCTTCGAATTGCTGAATCATTTCCAATTTTGAAAATGCTTTCTTTAAAAAAATTCTAAGCCACAAAATAACAAACTACACCGAGAATCAAAGAATGACAATCAAAATTTTTCGATCATTAAATATCCTTATCTCACTAATCTTACATTTTACTTTGCTCATGATGATTATATCGAAGAATTTCTGGTTGATACGAACATATGTTTACCGGATAATGCTGTTCATCTTAATATTGATTATGAAGCGCTAAACAGAGTGACACACGATTATACAAGAGATATAACATGAATCAATTGTGCAAAACTGGGTTCTTTATGTCTGAATGACCGTCGACTTCCTAACTATGCAAAAGACTATTTTCCACTTGTATACGTATAAATATCGATTATAATCAATGCTTATGTAAAATAAATTGATTTGTGTAGAATAAAAGTATTAAAATAGAGACAAAATTTATTTTCGATTATATTGAAAAGATTCGCATCTGTTTATGTACAAGAAGAATCGCACATGATAATACTGGACTGATAAAAAACATAGTTATTTTATAGAAAAAAATTCAGAATAACAGCTGAAAATCGAGTTATTTGGTACCATATAACATGAAATACATCTTTTAGAATTGAAAATAAATGGAAAGCTGAGAACTCTAAAACAGAAAGCTACTAACATAATCTATATTGCATTCAAATCTTGAACAAGAAATACTTAGGTCATACTAAAAGTTCGAACCATGACACTTTTTAGCCCTGTATCAGGCTTAAAGAAATTTTCTTTCTATACAGGCTGATAGAGAAAAATAAGCTCTATTTTTCTATGCTATTTGATTCTACTTCAACTAATATCATAATAGTGAAATTTCGAAAAAAACGTGTTTTTTAAAGTATGTCACGGTTATGGTGTGTACTGTCAATACTCGTCGTGAAAACATGATAGAGAGCTGCGGTTTTCATCGTTGGAAAGCGGATATGAAGATGCATCGAATTGTATGTCATATATTTCTCAGACGTTATTTGAAACAACTTGAATCGATTTTCTAAATTTTGAATACAGTCGTATTTTATTTTTTCTTATGGATTGCCAGAGAAATCACTTGGCGGTTCAACAACTACGTCTATAATTTCAAAATGATATTTCAAAATATCCAAATTTTCTGTAGCTTTTTATAGCTTAGATCGATGGTTTCAATATTCACCTGAAAAATGGGAATTCATTGTAAACTTCTCTCGATTAGCATTGTTTTCAAAGAGGTTGATTGAAAACTTTATGAAAGTCATATCAACATACCTACTATATACGCTTTGGTGTATCTTTCTTTTCTCTTTCTAACCATGAAAACCGCAGCTTTGTATCTTGTTTGTATGAAACGTTATTCAAAAATTATTCCTGAATGGACCTTGTTATAACCGTCATGCATTAAAAAAAAGAGTATTTTCGAAATTTCATTATTATGATATTAGTTGAAGTAGAATCAAATAGCATAGAAAAATAGAGCTTCTTTTTCTCTATCAGCCTGTATAGAAAGAAAATTTCTTTAAGCCTAATATAGAGTTAAAAAGTTTCACTGCCCGAACTTTTGGTATGCCCTAAGTACATATATCGGCTTGTCCGCGTAACGTGTAACTTCTGGGACGGGTGTCTCGAACTCTGTATTTGAAAAATCTAATATTACCATCTTATAGAGCATGGTCGAAAATACATAGAACCATGTTTTGTTTCTCTTTTATACTTTTAAACAACATTGGCAGTTAGTGAAAGAGAAGCTACTGTGCACACAGACAAATTAGTAAATTTATGTTACTGATTCATCAAACATTTTTCTTGGCAGAAATAAATAGATATTTAGTGGATTAATATGAATAGAGAATATATCGAAATGTGCATCATTTGGCACAACAGATAATATTCTATGTATTATGGATTTTCGTAGAGAGCCTATGTAAGTTTACTTTATTTATAACATCATCGCGTAACGAAGAATGTCTATTATTTGTTTTTCACTGCTGAACCACAGCTAATTTTATACTAAAAGCAAATGCGTAAAGTTAATTTTTTTGCGGCTATCTAAGGCATAGAATTTTATTCGAAAAAGATAGTGCGTTATAAAAATTTTATGTAACGCGACGACGAATTTTACTTTTTTCTGACTTTTCCATTTTCATAAAGGAGCATCTTGAACGAAAGAATTTTTATTCGAAAATCAGTGTAAGTTGTAAGCAATCGATTTCTAATGAAAGCATATTAAGTTATGCACTCAGCATTGTCCAATTGTCTCAGTGGATATTGTTTATTTCAAATAGAATTACCAATCAACATCGTTCAGCGTTTCTGTAATGTTTATTCTCGTTCAGTTACAACGATAATTTCAATCTCTATATTGTTAGAATAATCAATATTGAATCGTTTCTGTTGAAAACAATATGTTCATTTTTAAATTGATCTAAATTCAACAGTAGCTAGATTTGCGATTGAAGCTGAAGCAATAGAGTGAAATGGTTAAATCTAATGCTGAACGACAAAAACTCTATAGTATTAATTTATCAAAAATAAGTTGAAATATGAACAAATGAAGCAAAAAACTTCGTATCCGTGATAGTCATAGGTGTAGAAATTTAATAGGTGATTCATTAGAAAAATTATGTCTTCGATAAAAATTGGCATCGAAAAAATATTGTGACAAATTAGTCATTAAATTTTATAATCGTGATGATGTTAGTTACCTAATAACCGGTAAACGGGATTGCATTACAGTAGAGGGTGATGGCAAAAAAATTACATTACAAAAGTCACCGTCATCGTGTAACGAAATCGTCATCGCGTTACGTTAATGAAGCAAGTCTCTTGTTAAAATAAGATGACTGTTCGGATATGTTTTTTGTTCATTGCAAACCTCAAACTGTCTGCTACAAAATACCTATAGAAAGTTCCGTTCGATACTGCAGAAGATTCGCAGAAAAATTAAGAACAATCACATCACGCAGAACTTTTTGTCCTTTTTTCGTCATCGCGTTTCCTCAACTATTGTTGCTATAGTTTTCGAAGCACTCATTCAATCGAGCTCATATTTTGAGCAAGACATAGACACATCTTCCAACGAAAGAACACACCTTCTAAGTAATCTAATTGCTGAGAAAATTTAAGAAAACAGTGGACAAAACGTCATCGCGTTACGCTCGGACAAGCCGATATATGAATTCAAATTCAGAATTCAATTGAATTCATCGAAGTTCCCCTAGACCCCCGTCCAAAAAAATCATACCCATGGTGATATATACGCATGAATTAATTTAGAAGTTAGATTTAATCATTGAAGTGAATAGTTACGAACGTCCCCTAGTTCCTCGTTTCTTTTTGAAATGACTGGTCATTTTTGTTCAGAATTCAGAATGCAATCATATACTCCATGGTATGACATGATCAGAATGCACATCTAGGGAACTTACTCAACATCAAGAAAAATTTTTAATCTGTAATATAGAACTCTGAAGCGTGTTTTATTATTAAATAAATAACAGAGAACGCGTCGGTGAAATTAAACTCTGCATTGTATTTAATTATTTACTATTTCATTTTCGACTTTAATCGATTGCTGAAAAACAAGAGTTGAGACTAGCAGATTGATTTGTCTTTTCGTTAAGAGATAGGTTGATCTATTTTTGAATTGATTTACTTGCATTCGTTTTTTCTCTTATCTTCTACCTGCCTCTTCAACAGTATCTCTATTCATGTTTCTATATTTGTTTTTGTTTCATTTATGTCTATAAAAGTGTCTGTGATGAAGCAAGTAATATGCAATTTTTTCTTTTTTCCTTCGATTACATCTATTTAACTTAATTGATACCTAGATCACTCTACCATTAGTTGGTTTCATAGCTTGTTTGGTCATAAAAATATCGTCTGGTTGGCCTACCGTGAATGAAAACAATATTAATGTTGTTTCACTCAATATTGATAATGCAAATACCGGTCAAAACATTCCATCTACAATGCATGGCGCTATTCTCGAGACAAATATCAATAGGGATGATGATGGTGGTTTATATGCAGAACTGATCTACAATCGCGCTTTTCAAGGTGAGTCATTTTCCTATTATATCTATATATATATATATATATGCATACAGCAAATTCTGAGCTGCTTATAACGTTTAGAAAAGGGTGGATCACTCGATGGATGGTCATCATTTGGACAAGGATCAATTGCTCTTAATACTTCTCAACCTTTGTCCAGTGCTTTACCGGTTCATTTGAGATATTCGCTCATTGAAAACTCAACTTCACCTTCTGGTTTCAGAAACGGTGGCTTTTATGGCATCAATATTCAAGTTCAAAACTATACAGCAAGCTTCTTTTATCGATCATTAGGAGAAGCATATGTAGCAGGTGGGCAACTAAGCATTGGATTCAGTAGCTCTACTGGTCAAATGACGTATGGTTTATCTACAATCGATGTATCTATAGTTCCTGCTGATAATTGGTTCCCTTTTTCGTTTACTCTTCCTGTTTTTAGTAATACTTCATCGGTCAAAAACGTTTTCTTCGTTGAATTTCCTGCAGGTTCCAAGGGTGATTTTGAATTTAATCTTGTTTCCTGTTTTCCACCGACTTACAAAGATCGAGTAAATGGTGCTCGTATGGATATTGCGCAAGCTTTTGCCGATCTAAAACCTGGCTATGTTCGACTTCCAGGTGGTAATGATCTTGAAGGTCCTACCATTCTTGAACGTTTTATTTGGAATAATACTATTGATCTTCTTGAGAATCGTCCAGGAAGACGAGGAACATGGACAGGTTACAATACTGAAGGTTTCGGACTGATTGAATTATTAACTTTTGTTGAAGATATCGGTGCAATACCTGTTCTAGCAATTTACGCTGGATATTCATTAGATGGGAAAGCAGTACCTCAAGATGAACTTCAACCTTACATTGATGAAGTTATCAACGAATTAGACTTTTTGACTGCCTCTGCGAGTAACAATAGTATGGGCGCTTTACGCGAACGTTTAGGTCGTAGCGAACCATTTGATATTAAATATGTAGAAATCGGTAATGAGGATTTTTTTGCTGCAAGTTCATACAGTTACCGTTGGCCAGCTTTTTACAATGTTCTTTCTCAACGATATCCTAATATTACTTTTATTGCTACGACAACCAAATCTATTAGCTCTCCACCAGCTGTTGATGATCACGATTATCAAGTGCCATTGTTTTTTATACAAAATTTTCGTCGTTATGAAAATATTCCTCGACCAAGTCCAAAAGTACTTGTAGGAGAATTTGCAGTCATCAATGATGATGATTCAAAAATAAATAATCCATTTGGAGCAGGTCGACTCGATTATCCATCTATCAAATCGGCTGTTGCTGAATCTGTCTATCGAATCGGTTTTGAACGCAATTCAGATGTCATTATTGGTGGCTGTTATGCTCCAGTTCTTCAAAATATTTTCAATACACAATGGACACCAAATTTGATTGTCTTCAACGATAGTTCAGTCGTTAAATCAACATCATATCTTGCTCAAAAAATGTTTGGTCAAAATCTTGGTAATATTATTCTCAATTCCACTGCTACCAATAGTAGCTTCACTCATCAATCGGTAGAAAAAGGACAGGAAGGCGATGGTAAACTTGGTAATCTTTACTTTGTTGCAACAAAACGCACCAATGACAGCATGTTAATCCTTAAACTAGTAAATGCAGATCCGAATGATATTTATATTAGAGTACAAGTTCAAGGTACAACTCTCTGCTGTGAAGGTTTCATGGAAATCTTGACAGCTGGTCCAGGTGTTGATCCGACAACAGTACAGAATACTATGACTAATCCAAATGCTGCATCGATTTTCAGACATCCTTTTTGGTCAGTCGGTGGTGCATTTTCAATCACAATCCCTTCGTGGAGTATTATGGTTGTTATTCTTCCTATTTAATTTTATTGTCAAACTTTGTCCAAAAATAAAAGAATACACCTTTTCTATCAAAATATTGATTTTTAGCATGAAGTATTTTAACGACTGTAAACAGAGGACGTGTGGATGTGGGTGTGGATGTGAATTTAAATATGTTCCTGATACATCCACAATCGGATCCATGTCGAGATATACACGAACGCGTACATCCAGTCACCCACACCCCAACCTCAACTTTTCATTCTTGTTCAATTTTATTTTAACGTACTCTTTGATAAGTATCGCGGAAAAACTTAATGTGAAAAATTTTGTTCCTTTCAAATTGAAATAACTGAATCGTCTAATAAAACAACTATTATCTTGAGTGATTAATCGATACTTGTACACGTGAAGATCAAACAAGTGCAAATATTTGAAGAAATTTAATAGCCATTATACAAACTCTACAATATTCAAATTTGAGCGAACGAGTACTTTTTTTCTATTTAATTAGTTTACCTATTTATTATCTGAATGAAGCATTCTATTAAATATACTCTCTCACATACTCCCAGGTCGAGCAATCCGACAGTAGGCACCCATCGGAACCCATCCGATCCGACTGGAATCCAATAGGATTTTATCGGATCCTGTCAGATCTTACAGAATTATCGTTGGATTCCGGGTCGAGGAATCGATGTCGGATCCTCAGTGTCGGAATCCTATGAACTTCCGATGACATACAACGGTTTTTCCTTGGAATTCATAGGAATCCGACACTGAGGATCCGACATCGATTCCTCGACCCGGAATCCAANCTACTCACATTTTCATCAGCCAATCGACATTTAGAAAGTACCGAAATAAAAACATGATTTTTACTCAATTCCACGGCGAGAGAAACCAGACGGCATGATCTTACAAGAATCGTACGTTTGATTATATCTGATCTGATAAGATCAGACGCAAAATCGTCATCTCTGATTTCTTACACTAAGTCGTATCGGAAGATTCTTGAAAGGTTCTGTTACCTATAGAAATATCACTGTGATATTTTAATTAAACTAATATCTCCTTAAATCAATCTCACGACAAATTTGTATTGAAAATAAATTGTATGTGCGATCTTTAAAGAAAATATAGTATGATCTGATGCACAATTTCAGAGACGACGATTTTTTGTCTGATGCTTATAAGATTTCGTTCGGATTGTAAGACCTGACGTCCGGATTGCAAGATCTTACATCAGATTTTTCCACCTGTGATCAAGAATTATTCTTACCTTTAAAGTAAATCTAGAAATGTTAATTATACTGAGAAGGAGTTTTATTTGTACAGGTATATTATGATCTTCAAGTAAAATCAGTTGTTGCATACGTCGAAGATGTTTTACTCGTACACTATCTTTTCCAAAAAGTGATGCTTCATCTATTACTTGAATAATATTACTATGAATAAATCCAATCTGCTGGACAAATCTACCTTGTCTTCAATATTGTAGAAGAGCATTTATATATCTAACACCAAGTATACAACAATTATTTGATATAATTAGTATTAATTTCTAAAACGTCTAGAAAAATCACATTCGAAACATTTCTTCTCAATAGTGAACACCTGGAAAAAATTCTCGCCGCACGGTATCGTACTGTTTATACGAATGATGTTATCCATATAAAACCACAGCACATATC
>OENM01002213.1:1699-20071 GCA_900239745.1 Rotaria magnacalcarata
ATCCAGGAAGAGCAAAAACTCGCAATATCAATATATACATTCAAAACAATTATGACGATAGCGATGATGAGTGATAGGCAAACCATGAAATAATTTTTCCACGAACATTAACTTTGAAATTGGAAGCTATGAATGTAAAAGGTTACGACTAGAAAAACACATTTTTTCTCGTTAATCTTTTTTTCACATATTTATTTACAAGAAAGCAGCAAAAAAGATATTTTCTTAATTGAATAAGAAACCCTTACAAATTCTAGCTAATATTATATTTTTTTCTGAAAAACAATAATGCAAAACTGTTTCTCTCTAGTTTTGGGAGACTTTCTCTTTCAAATCTCCCCCGCTAACCAAAAACAAGCGAAAACTATGATTTGGCATACTTAACGGTTCGATTATTTAATTTCTGCATCATTATTTTTCACGAATAAATACATGCTGAAAGACAAAATTGAAGTGATATATTAATTCACAATGTCTATTAAATTTTTTTACTGTAGGAAGGATAGAATGAGCATTCGCAATTTCATTTGTTCACTATCCTTAGCTCAAGTGAGTAACATTTCATTCGGTTTCTGTAAATGATCTATTGACGTCTTTTATCAATGGACTCGAAAGATTGCTTAATACAAACTTACCAAGAGGTAAATGTTCTCTACGGATCTTATACATGTTGCGATGAAGAAAATGTGCAGGTTGATCGCAACATCGAGTTGCCAGAGCAACAATTTCATTTATAAATCAAGAAAAATTGTGAGAGATTATATTGAATAGAGAAGCATTTATGTGACAAAAACTCGACTGTTGATGTGCACTGATGTATGAAGTTAACAGACTCAATGTTTCATTCACAAGAAGGAACGATAATGTGATTTTCTTACAACATGGCTTTTTATAATCACCAGAAAAAGAAATCATGTGTCCAAGTGAAAAAAAGTTATTTGAGTTTTTCTGATGCTAAATCACGTACTATCGTACATATAGTTTAAATCAATCAACTTGTTGACTATGACCATCTAAACTTTCACAACGTCAAGCACTGATTAAACTACGCTGAGTATCTAGTGAAACAGTGCGTGCTATGGGAATTGAAGATTTTATTGACCATTCAATAATAATGACACGGATATATTCAGGTCGTGGATTAAGATAGTCAATGGGTTGATTAAACTAAATGATCAAATAAAACATTTCGCATGTTAATTCGAATATATATATGCCTGCACATGAATTATTGGATGATAAAATTGTAATGTTTGAATAACCGCTGTTTCATTAGAATAAGCTCTCGAAATAGCTGTTTGGAAAGATACGGAATAAGAATCAAAGTCATGTATCATCTATAATGCCAAACTAAAAGTAAATAGCATGTTGTACATTTTAATACCCTCATAAGCATGATTTTATTACTATCATGAATTTTCCCACTATCAGTTGAAAGAACGACTACACATAGTTTATCATAAACATATATTGTTCGTGGTCCAACTGTAGCAAGTTGTCACTTATTACGAATCGCGTAATAGAAATAGGAGCGGTCAAGGTCAATAATGAGTGATGGCATAATCCCGTTACACCGGGTAACGGCTTTAGCAGCCGTAACTAACGTACATTTCGATCCAAATCAATCGAAAAACTCTGGCGCATCTCATCCGGCGAAGTGGCCTTTAGGGTAATGACTTCGTTACCCTAACCTATAACTATATGTTAAAAGTTGAGGAATTTGAGTTGTTTTGGTGTAATGACATTTGGGTTAATGACTTCGTTACCCAAGCGATATAACTGTATGTTAGGGTAATGAAGTTGTTACCCAAAAAGTCATTACACCAAAACAACTCAAATTCCTCAACTTTTAACATATAGTTATATCGTTTGGGTAACGAAGTCATTACCAGAAAAGTCACGAGGGGAGGTGATTACTCCTGGTAGGGAAGGCATGGTGAGTATGCCACTCGATGCACTTGCACATTCTAGCGGATATTACGCCGTTTAACTCTCGTTACACTGTATTAGGGTATTATGACATCTATGGTTTTAACTTAACACTTAATATTAATAAAAAAAAATTTTCCATTAGCCACTTAATTGCTTAATATTAAGCGTTAACGCAATATTTTATTTTTAATATTAAGCATTAAGCTTTTCGCGTTAACACTTAATTCACTGAAAATCAAGTGATAAAATGTTTCATCGGCAGAAAACATGAATTTCTTTTGTTTGTATTTTACAGAAACGCTGTTTTTTGAAACTGTCTATTTCTTAGAAGTTCGAATAACAAGTTTTGGAGGCCAATGAGTCTGAAATTGTAATTGGTTTCTCATAATTTCTCCACTGACTTAATCATCAGAAAACGACCATTTTATGAACATGACTGAGTTCTATAAACTTACGCTGAAGTTTTCAGATGTCGATGAGAACATTAAACTGCTAGTAGAGGTTATAAGTAGATATTTGGCATGCGTGTGAGCCGATGAAATCAACATAGCACAAATTTTATATACATAATCTGTTTATAAAAGATAGTCTTCGAGAAAAAGTTGACTAATGCGAACACAGAATAAAAGCGTTGGGGAATGTGATGTGTGAGTCGAGAGAAAAGAATGCCTGAAACAGAAATATTGACAACAATTCTAACTCACTATTTATTAGCATTCATCATATAGAAATGGTACTTGTGAATCCTCCCCTGACTCATCTGTATAGCAACGACAAAAATGAAGTGATTCAGATGAGTTAAAAAGCTGTTGATCTGAATCATTCTTCACAGCATTTTTTTATTTGAATATTTTGTCTTATAGAGAAACTGATGCAAGTTGTATGAATTTACCAGTTATATATAAATGTCAGCTTTAATGTTAACTCTGTAAGCCTAGTGTTCAAAAGTTGTCGAATCGATATAACAGCTTTGTTTCACTGTAGGAAAAATATGCTTTCTTTTGCTAAATGAGACCGATTGATGTATTCGATTGAATAAATAAATAAAATCAGTAAAGTCGAACGATTTACTTGATTAAAATGAAGAAAATATACTTTTGCGAGTTACTTTCGTTCTATTGAATTAAATTTTTCTTCACTTAATTTATATTTAGATAAATTCCTTTCGCATTGTATTAAATTATGGTAATTCTCGATGACTTTTCGCAACTGGTAACTTAGTCCTATGTCTTACATTATATCTCTTAGTTTTGGTAAAGTTTACAGAACATCTGGTATATTATAGAAATTCTTTTACGTTAGTCACAAGGCTGCAAAAGGTCATGCATCAAAATACAATCAGGGTAGTTTATCTTCTAAGCGAATTTGACAGATTATGACTAACAAAACTTAAGAAAACGAGTAACCTTATAACTTTGTCATATATTCTAAAAGAGAGATTTTGCTTAAAATTATGTGCAACTGTCAATTTTTTTTCTAAAATTATTGAAAAATTGTTTAGCCATACTTTGATGACGAGTAATGGCAATATGATAATTGCCTACAGTTTTTAACTCATATTGTCTCGCTTTGATTTGACCCTGTACAAAATAATAATATATTAAGTGTCTATTTAAGTCATTCTCAAAAAAATACTCAACACTTATAAAGTAAACTCAATAGTCAGAAATTGGTTCACAGTAGAACACTTTGATTGTTCTATTCTGATGTCAAACACAACATAGATTTTCGTCACTGTCATGGTGAGGCATGAATTTGTTAAATCATTAACTATAAATTGAATAAGAATGAACTATTTGCTCAATTTTTTTTAACTTGTGCATTGTCGAATAAAATTTTGCATTATATACAACATGAGGCAAATTCATCTAAACGAATTAGTTTGATCTCTAATGCTGTAAATTCAATTGTTGAGAATAATTGAAACTAGTAATATCTTTTACTGACATTCTATACGAGTATTGGAATTAAAATCTACCGAAAATACTGCTTGTCTTTCTGACATGACTAGATGTTACAAAAAGTGTTTGTAACAGAAAGAAATAATATGATACACTATAATTAAATGCTGTTGCATCATATCAACCACATTAGAACTATAATGTCTACTTCACTAATTCGGAATAATGCTTATCACATAATATAGTCAACGATGCAACAACCAAGGGAGGAAAAACGTGACTTCCATACTTCGAAGTACGATGGGAATACATGGAAGTGCGATTGAAGTACAAGGGGAATTCAAGTGAAGTACGTTGGAAGTACATGGGTGTACAACAGAAGTACGTGAAGTACGTGAAGTCGCGCCTTCCACCCTTGGAAACAACCCAAATGTCGTACATTATGAAATTATTAGTATTTTCAATCCAGATAGAAAATATCTACTAAGTTTTACATTATTTTTTACACTAAACAAAGCGAAGACATCATAAAAGACTAGCAAAAATCGCATACATCTGTACCATTCCATGTCGCACAAACCGACCGAGCAAAATCGGTTACCCGCGGTTATACAAGCTATTTTAGCGACTTTACAGTGTAAAAACCGACGGTTAACCGGGCATTTAACTACGGCTAACCGTCGGTTTTTACACTTTAAAGTCGCTAAAATAGCTTGCATAACCGCGGTTAACCAATTTTTTTCAATCGGTTTGTGCGAGATGGGAGCTATGGCCTGTTATAATATTCAATGAAACAACCAATATAGCAACTAGCGCGAATAGAATGAAAAAGAGAATAGACTAACGAATAGGAAAAATAATGGCGAAAGAAAAATGAAAAACGGTTTATTTTAAAAAAGAAAGTAGTTTGAGTACATCTATCTGGCTTGATTATCAACAGCGTAGAATTAATCAACAATTTTACTTTGACGTCAGAACAATTCAATAAAAACGGACGAGCTTATATGTACCTCTTGTGGAGAAAAAAATCAATAATAATAAAATCAGTGTAAAAATCGATCTCATATATGCAAACATACGATTTTGTTTTTTACCAAATGTACATGATTGTTAGTTCAAATAATAGCTTGATTATTACTTTTCTTAAAGATGTATCCTCACGAATCTGTTATTAGATTTCGAAAAGATAAAAAAACAGAGGGCAAAATTTGTTCTAAACTATTATGACGGAGATTATACTACACATTTCAATATGCAAAAGAAAAATTGTTTTTTGTGGTACACTTAAGAATCCTATACAATTATATGCAATACAGAATCGACTTTCTTCATCAAGTCCTGTATCGAATCTAGCATAATGCGCAATGGCTAATAAAAGTCGTCCAAAAGCATATAAAATTATCAGCTGCAGAACAATATTGCTGGTTCACTTAATCTGCTTGCTATAAAATAAATAGGCAGATAATAATAAGGCAATAGAGAAACAAATGGCTTGGTAAATAATACACAAATAACCGTTAAACTGATGTCATCTGCATAATATCGAGAAAACACGAGAACATCTAGAGCGATACTAGGATTATTCTGCATATTCAATATTTTATATATATAACTATACACATATATATGCGTATCATCGAAATTTAAACGCACTAATAACAAGATTATTTGCTCTCACACGAAATAGTATCCGCTCAAATCTAAGAAATAATACTTCTTTTCAAAAAAACCTTTTCGTAGCGGATAAGGATTTTACCATTTTTATGCTAATAATATTCTATTAATAGTTTTTATGTCCCTACTAGCTACATAGTCAAAATCAAATGAAATATTCTTCATATTTAACACTTAATTTTAAGTCAATTAAGTCTCTTAATTAACTCCAATTAACATTAACGGTCCACCCCTAATATGCATCAGGAGGTCAATCTGATGATAACAATAAAACGCTGACTGTTATGTCTACATTTCTGACTAGACTGTTTTTTGATGGAGATAATGTGATTATGATACGATGTGCCTTCATATCAAGTTGTTTTGTTCAGATCGACCATGTAGAGTTGATTTTCTTTATTAATTGATAGATTCGTTTCAGTGATCAGTAAGACCACGAAATGTCAAATTGAGCTAATTTATTGGCGGTTTCATTTTTCTTTAAGATTTCCAATTGTTCGTTTGTCTCATGTTGCTAGTTGTTCTCTTGGCTGCTTTTCGGGGTGTGCGTGTGCGATGTGCCTTTCCTTCATTTACACCCGCAGCCACACTCTCAGAAAATAGCGAACGCATAGCGTCGGAAAGTGCCTATCATTACCAATTAGACTCAAAATATAGTAGTGCTTACGACGACTTGTGATTTTTCTTTGTTTTTTTTCGTACTTCTTTATCTATGCATGCTCTCAACTAATCATTTCTTCTATTATGAGAAAAAAATCAAATTATTTTATTTGCAAAAAAAAAATAAAAATAATTCTCACACATAAGATGAAGTTTACAAGATATTTTCTGATAGGAAATTGTTCATTTTTTAACATTAACATACCAAATCTTATGATCGTTTAGTAATTCGAGGAAAGCATTTCATTAATGGCTTCTTCGAATGTATAATTTGTGCACAAACTTTAAAAACTACATTATCCGTATTATTGTCAAAGGGAACTAAATTATGTTCACCTATTAAATCCTCCATCCACGCACGATTGAAACTGAAGTCAGGCTCAGTTGTGACTGCAATTAACTTTTTACTTTTATCTTGTGACTTACTGGTACCAATTGCATAAGATACTTCTTGAAATTTATCAGTATTTTCACCATAAGCCGTTGATAATATAGGAATAATAACTGTTGCCGATTGAATTACGGGAAGTACATATTCCCACATATCATCCCAAGATTCGACATGTTCGAAATCGACCCAAACAGGTATTGATGTTCTTTTGCGTAACTCACCTATAAAGCTTTCGCAAAATTTTTCATCACTCCTATCATAACTAATGTAGATCATTGATGACTTTTCTTTTTTTAATTGATTCGATGATATTTCTCCTTGAAGATTCGACCATATTCGCTTGGCATCATCCTGTTTTGGACGTTTAGAAAGACCTTCTATGATGACACAAAATTGATTGATTTCAGTCAATTCTTTATGATATTCGTGGTAATTAGAAATTTGTAATAGAATTTTAAGTAAATATTTAGCTGCGCGCTTTTCAAGATCATCTACTTCTTTATCTAACAATGCCCCGTATATAGATAAGAGGCACTGTGCAAAGAATGCGACCGGCTTTACTTCATCATTCGATTCACTACTTAAAATATCTTTGACTACGTACGTATTTGCGAAAGCCTGGTGCAATAATTCTAATAATTCCGATAGATGACATCCATTGTACCTTAAATCATCTTCGTAAATAGTAATCTTACACAATCCGTACAAAGTTCTGCTAACCCAAATAATAAATTCTTTATTTTCTTCAGGTTGTTCATCGCTTACAGTTACAGATATTAATGCCATACCGTACGATAGCTTTAAATCTTCATCATTTTGTTCTTCGACTAATTGTTTATATTTCATTAAAACTTCAAATGCTTTTTCATTTCGTAGCTGTGTCAAACCTGTCTTGTCTCTTGATAAATTATGAACAATAGAAAATATTGCGTCACCTAATGTTTTAATATGAAATGCAAAACAATTTGTAGCAATCCATTGAATTGATTTTTTAGCACAACCAAGTTCAGCGAATAATGGAACAAGAACTATTTTGTCAGATAAACTCCATAAAATACTTAAAGTCTGAGTTATGATTTCTAGTGGCATCGAAGAATTTTCATTGTTTCCGTCAGTCACGTATTTATCAATAAATTTCAACATAGAACTAATAACAGGATGATAATTTTTTCCAAATTCATAGACCGATCGTAGATTCACCATGAATGAATGGCTGGAAGCGCACTCCATATATTTTGCAATAAGTTCGTTGTAATCGATGTTCTCTTCTTTTTCTTCGTCATTCTCAATAGAATCTAAATAATACAAAGCCGGATTTGATTTTAGCAAAAAAAATAAATTCCTAAGAATATTACTTTTGATTGACTTGTTCTGATTTAAACAAAGTCGTTCGAAACATGTCTGCATCAAGTTATCTTCAGCAAGATTCATCAGAATTGAATCTAACATATCACCGGCATACACTTTATAATTCCCTGGTTCTTTCTGAGCAATTATTTCAAGTTTATTAAGTGCTTTTCGAATCATTGATTGAAAAGATTTTAGTGATATTACAAAATCAATTTCGTCGATAGTACACATGCGAATCACTATGTTGAATACTGTAATGAGAGACATTGCACGTTTCTGATCGGTCATTTTGTCAATAATTTCATCCAGATTTATATTTACATAATGTAATATTTCTTCTATTTCAGAGACATGTGAGGTTTCTCGTGTAACAAGATGAGAACTATTCGAATCAGTTAATAACTTTAAAGTATTATCGATTTCTTGAAGAAGTTTGAAATAATTCGGTGTTCTTTTCGTTGATTTATTTGAATCTTTTTCTTTCAATGTTGTTGAATCATTTTCTGCCATCTAGAATAAAGACATATAACTAATACATGCGTTTGAAACGTATTATATAATGCATCTGAATTAAATTCATCCATTTTTTAAATCATCGTTGGTCGCAACATATTTGTTTTTCTTCAGTACTACAGCAATTATAAGCATCATATATAGATTCGATTTGACTAATTCTGTACAACTTCAACATAAAAAAAAAAAGAAAAAGTCCCATTATAAACGTGGAAAGAACAGAAGAAAAGAACGAGAAAAAGAAGCACAAGTGTGTTTGAATATTAAAAAAAAGTAACGTCACCAGAAGTAAGCTTTACGCACCCAAAGAAAAATACTTACTTGACTAGGAAGCAGTACATAACACAAAATTTGCACTTCTCTATGACTACGAAGAGTTCTGCCTGCATTTACTAAGCGTATGTAAGATGAACAGGAAAAAAATATGATAATTATTCGTTCTTTCCGTTTCTATTGGCATTCACCTTACACATGTTCATTCTACAAAAAAGAATACACTGCTGTATACTTTTTTCATTTAAATAAATACGCTGAGTGCACTTCTTTCTCTTCAATTGAGTTATTGAATAGTAAGCGTAAGTTTGTGTGCGTTGGAGTAAAAAGAACATTCAATAACGAAACATGAGCAAATCAACTGATCCGCATCCGTTATCTAATGATGTATGTGTTTTTTAATTTATTATCTGTTTTGCTTTTAAATTTCTTTCTATTTTTCAATATCTATGATAAGTCGGTTGTTTGGACTTCTGCCATAGATCGATTGAGTTTTCAGAAACGAATATGTACGACTTTCATACCAAAAGAGTAAGGGCGTGCGATTTTTTAAAAATTCCAATGATAATCTATGATTCGACTATTTAGAACCGACGGTGAATGTTGCGTTTGCAATTATGATCATTCGGAAAGTGAAACATCTCCATTGATCAAAACATGGAATTTAGAATCGCACACTAAAAACGAAAGCACTAAATGCTACGGAATATTACCACAATCAAAACTTCCAGTAATTTATGGAATTGTCTAATAAAAAAAATGAGTTCTCATCTTGTTTTTTTTTATTTTAGTATTTACGATGCGACATCAAAACGGAACTCGATCAAATTTGTTTAGTGTTGTTGGGAGTATGGGATATACCTGTGCCTGGTTTTATTATGCGAATGATATCCGATGCAGACACGACACCGAACATTAAAATGGAAAAGGAACTACTACAAAGCATTTCTGAAGCTGCTGTCGTATCTGGTAAATCACAGGGACCATTTGAATTCATAGAGACATATTATTAAATTCTAAATAGATGCATGGATTATAACAAGTGGTTACAAGGAAGAGAGTATTTCAGAATTAGTTGGTGAAATGGTATACAAAAGTCGGATAAAAAATCCTGAGATTAGCGTCAGTGCAATTGCTGTTGGTAAATGGGGCAACATTCATGATTGTCACAAAATTGAAGAGAGGTTTGATATTGTTTCATCTTTTACAGAACATTTTCTCGATGTAATCGGTTGTTGACGTTTTAAATATTTGCCTCTGAGTGTCTATTATTACAATGTATAAGATTTATTTTTCTAGGAGTCCTTTCAATCAGTCCGCATCATATAAAGGGCATGGACGCTACAAACTAGAACTAAATCACACACATTACATTTTTTTCGATGATGGTACATGTGATTCACTGGATAATGGCGAATTTGCTTCGAACCTTGCTCGAGAAATATCCTATGGAGCAAGACGTAGAAGTAAGCATTTTTCGGAGCACAGGGTTTTCTATTTGGTATATTTATTTATTTTTAATTCAGTACCATTAACTTCCATTGTAATTGGTGGTACACTTCATGCAGTTTCATCGATATTCACTGATTTACAGAAACAAATTCCAGTTGTCATTGTTGAAGTAAGTCGTATCTATTTGAAAAAAATAACATAACGATTAAACTTCTTGTGGATTACGCAGGGAAGTGGACAAATAGCGGATCTATTATGTAAATACCTGAAATTAACTGAAAGTAAGCGAATCTATACTTTTTAATCACTTCTTATACCCAAAAGAATGTTTATTCTCCATCGAATGATTCGAAATTATTTTCTAAAACAAACGTCATTTAAGGTTCTTATAAATCATTCGAAATTGAAAATCAACAGACTAATGCTACAGATGAAGAATCTATTGATCATGACGATGATATGAATATAACAATGATTGACGAAGAATTTTTACAAGATGATGCTGGAAATTCATCTTCAGTAAATAAAATCACGTAAGTTTGAAATCAAAAATGAATAATGGTAAATATAATCTTGTTATACATAGATTAAGAGAAGCGTTGAGGCCTCTCGGCAGAAAACGTGTGGAATTCGCTAATGACGTAAGAAAGCTTTACAGTAACATTCGACAGGAAGAGTATGAAACTAAAGGTAAACGGCTACCTGTAGGTGAACTCTTAAGTTTGGACGAAGAAAAATCTTTGGGACAATATTTATTTAAACTTTCAAGATGCATTACAACCACTCTTCGGGAAAATATTTATACTTTTAACATCAATACATCAAAATCTCTAAAGGAAACAATTTACCATGCTTTCATACAAGGTAAGTCAATAAACGTAATTCTCTCTATATAAAATGAATGAATTGCATACTATTCGTCATTAGCAAGAAATAATCTTTCACGAACAAAAACATCTCATACAACTGCGGATGATCATGTACATCTAGCACTTCGCTGGAACGTTGCTGATGCTACTGATAGTCAATCAGCAACTAGTTCAAGGATTTGGAATGATAGTACTAAAGTAGGTTATATATATATATAATATTCTTCTGATTTGTTATAATATTCTAGATGGCACAAAATCGATTACTCTTGATTAATGCCCTTAGCAAAAATTTAATTGTGTTCATCAGAAATTTTGTTAAACTCGATATCGATATTACTGTTTTATTGGGTCCGGATAAGTATGCCTCAAGGATAATTAATAATAGTTGGTCTCGCAATCGTCAATATTTGAAAGAATTATACTCAGAGACCAGGCGCAAAAATGTAAGACACTATTCAAATTATTGAAAAACAAAACTTGTTGTCTCTTTTTACGTAGAGAGATCCATTGTATTTGTTAGATCAAATCAGCCGAAAACTTAATATCAAGGAGGAAATGCATCTTTCTACTGTTTTAAAAATTCTAGTAGGTGATTTCATGGATCCACTCTATGAGAATCGGACAAAAAACCTTGGATCAACGAGATTAAAGACTGATGAAAATGCTAATATAGAGAAGCTTGATGCTGAACACATCTATCGTGACTTATTTCTCTGGTGCATATTAACCTATCGACTTGAAATGGCAAAAATTTTTTTAAGTCAAATGAAGACTCGTATTTGTTCGGCATTGGTTGCATCAAAGATTTTGAAATCTTTTATATCCTATGCACCAGATAAAGTTTCGAAAGAGATATTGCTTTCGAAAGCGGCCGATTTTGAAATGTATGCAATTGAATTTGTACGATGTTCTTACTTCTATGATAAATATCAAACATGTGAATTGATTATGCGCCGTGTTGATCTCTATGGAGGTACGACATGTCTTCAAATGGCTATCGCCGCAAATAATAAGAAATTCATACATGAAGATGCCTGCCAAGCGTTGCTAACCAACATTTGGTATGATAAACTTGATCCTGGTAGAGAGAAAACTCGTCTTATTCTCAACATATTGACATTTGGAATATGGCAAATATTCGCATCACTCTATGAAAAACATTTTTCTAAACCTTCTGCAAAAACACAAGCCGCTGATGTAAGTTAGAAAATGTTCACGCAATATATAAATATATTTTTATTTTCATTGACAGATAGTTACATCAGTACCTCCTCAACAACGGTAAGTAGTTAATAGAATGAATCATAATTGAGTAAAGAAAAAAATGTAACATAGATTGAAAAAACATGGTATCAATTACACAGACGATTATGGCGTTGATGAAACAACGCTCCAGAATGTTCTCCATTTTCATAATCGGCCTATTGTCAAATATTGCTATACTTGTGCAAGTCAAATATGATATGATTTGATATTCATTATATCGTTCTATGAACTATTTTAGTTTGGCTATATCCTCTTCCTTGTCTTCTTCAGTTATTATATGCTTTATGCATTTGATCCACCATCGAAAGACACTCTTGCCATTCATTGGACTGAAATATTAACTATCATTATCGTAACTACAATGCTTCTGGAAGAAATTCGTCAGGTTAGATTTCTCTTATTTCACTACAATTACACTAAATCTATGTTTGTAATTTATTAGTTCTTCTTTCAAGATCAATCGTCATTAAAGGGAAAGATATATGCCTATTTTGATTTGAATAATCGAGTATCGAATTTATTTCTTATTCTACCAGCGTATTTGCTTTTCTATGCTGGACTTGTGCTTCGTTTTGCACAAACAAATTCTGAAAGTTTTACAGCAGCAAGGTATACTTCATAATTATGTTAACATTCAATATGCTTCATTATATTTGGCTGTAGAATAGTAATGGCGTTTGATTTACAATTATGGTTTATTAGCTCGACTCTATTCATTGGCATTGATTCAAATCTTGGTCCTAATTTGGTTATGATTCGAAAAATGGTAAGTCTATTGATTGAACATTATTCTTTTATATATCATTATTTTTATAGACAAATAATCTTTTGTTATTCATTATAATCATCATTATTTTTATTTTTGGCTATGGAATCACATCGAGATCTATGATAGCTTATAATACGATTGATTTCAACAGTCGAGCATTTCTACGTGAAATATTCTATCCAGCGTATTATTTTGTATTGGGCAGTTTTGATGGTGAACTTGAAAAATTAAATAGTATAAATACCTTACATGAAAGAAACAGATACTAGAGTATTTCTTCCTTTAGGCAAACCCGAAGCTAGTACTCATATTGCCACTCATATTTTGTTTGCTTTTCATATGCTCTTTGTCAACATATTATTAGTTAACTTACTCATTGGTCTGTTCAGGTGTGTAAAAATGAAGGAATTCACCTAAAAAAAATCGTTTTTTTACATAATCTCATTTAGTTTTACAATAACTGACATTCAAACACAAGCGCGTTATATTTGGGCTTACGACCGTTGTAACATTATTCGAACCTATACTGCTCGACCAGCTTTGTTTCCTCCATTCACATTTCTAATCTCAATTGTAGAATTTTTTCAGTGGTGCTGGAAAATTGTCTATCGAAATTGCTTAGCTAAGACAAAATTTCACGATAATGAATCAAAATGTTTCAGTACGTCATCCTATAATTTTCGACATTTGCTTATGTAGAATTTTTTTAGAAATGATTCCCGCTGATGATGCTGTTGATTATGCATGGTCAGAATTCGAACGATATTCAACTAATGATTACATACGACAATTACTCGATGCTCAAACCACTATACTTGCTAATGTAATGACTTCAAGTATACCGTGAGTTTTAAGAATTCTATTTCCATTTCTTGATGGTATATATTTTCCCTTCATACACAATTCTGTAAACATATTAAAACTATTTCATATATTCAAAATAAGCAGCTAATAATAGAAAATGTATTTCCTCTATAGAAAAAAGTGACCTATATTTGATTGTTGCCTAGAATATTTATGACATGTTTGATTAATATGCATAGAACTGAATCGTCATCAAGTAGTGCTGCTGATTCAAACTATGCCAAATCTGATCTAAACGATTTGCAAGATAATGTAGAACGTTCACATAATGAAACTACAGAACGATTGGAATCAATGGAAAATGCAATCACTGAACTTCAATCAAAAATTGTTCAGATGGAAGAACGTACGAATAGTCAATTGAAGAATAGGAAATATGTAAGATCCCTTCTTTGTTTTGCGAAATATTGCCATTTTTAATACTTATATAGGTAAATAAAGCATTGGATTGGATAATGCAAGCGATGGCTAATGCAAAAATGAGTGAATTAATACCTCCATGGATTGGTAGTAATTCATCTAGTACGTACTAGATTTTATTTGTCAACTAGGCCGGAGAGGCAATCAACTGTCGTACAGCATTAGCATAAGTGTGTTGTCGTTTAGTAGGTCAAGGGAAGGCTACGATTTTCTATTTTTCATATAACCGAGAGTATAAACATGAACGGAAACCATAAGAATCACTTATATGATGTTGTGACTTGGTCTATTCTGTATTCTTAGGATCCAATTCAATCAGTCAAAGGCAACAAAATGACGTTCAAGATGTTCAATCCAATCTACCTACGACTACAGTAGATTCAAGGGCACAACAAATACCACAACAACAAGTACGACCAGCAGCATCATCTGAATTTTGTATTGAGATAAGGAGTCTGTCGTTTGATGATGATTCTGTTTAAAACTATTTGTATCATTTAAATTAGATTTCTTGTTTTAATATGAATATGAAAAAAGGAAATAATTAGAATAGCGATTCGAAACATTCTTAGGAATTGACATTATTTATTTAAAATCCATTAATAATTATGATCGATGGCATTTACGTAGTAGTAGATACAGATATGCTCGAGGGTGTGGGTGGGTCATTAATATTAATGGTTACTGTTTTCTGAGAAAAACTTAATTCAATACTATGAATGATTAATGAAAAACATTAACATTAATATTAATGATTAATGTTTATGTTCTTCAATGATATTGACGGTTAACGGAAACATTCACTATTAGTATTAATAGCAATGTTCTCGTTAATATTAGTGATTATATTTTCCTTGATCATCAATTGAGTTCCGTTAAAAAAAATGGTCCACCCCTACTCGCGTGTGAGTTATGTATACGCACTTAGATAAAAAGAATTCCTTTATCATCATAAATAGTTTGTTCTTTCAAGTATAGTATTATTCAGGGTGTGGGTGTGTTTTAAAGCAAACTACGACGAGTTTCGACCTTACTTAAGGATCTCATCAGGTAGCTTTGAATTCGTAATTATTCAAATGATCTACCGATCACAAATAAATTACTTAATATGTAGCTTATTAAGATTGCGGAAATTTTGTTGTTAACCCTTTCCGACCGGCTACTAGAAGACCGGTAGAAAACAAATATTTTCGGGCGAATTCTTAGTTCCGTTATCGGGGAGATGCTAAAAGTGTGGTCGTTGGTACAAAAAAAGCTACACGTTACCGAACGGTCGAGTGTGGCCTACAAGCAAAATCCCAACATGTCAATTTTTCGAATTCACTGCCTAATCCATCTGAGTAACTCAATAGATCATACATCCATAGGAGAAAATTAATCGCTAATTGTTTCTTCGATTGATAGTTAAGACACGAGAAAAACGCAGAATTTCTATTCCGACCCTTTTTGGGGGGATCCCAAACCGAGCCCTCCCTGTATTCAGTGAAAGGTTATATTTATCTTGTACGTTTATAGATTTACTCAGAAATGTATTGGCGTAATTATCAATGTGCTAAAGAATTAAATATGATGAGTACAGATCAGCCCTGCACGAAATGTTAACTCAATGTTGCCAAGTGGCTACATCCGGCTGGAAAGGGTTAACAGAATCAATAGGAAGTTCTTTATCAGGATTGAGGCTAGGTTTCTAGAAAGGGAAGTTTGCTTAATCTGAGGTATAAGTAAATGTGGTATTGATTGTGAGTCAACCACGCCGGTGCACGTCCCGATAGAAGCGCTCTTTAGATGGTTGATGCTTTCTAATTTGCTGTGTGAGACGAAGAAATTACGAATATTGTTGTGTACGTCGAGGGTACCTGAATTCAGATATAGAAATTTGTTGGTGTGTGGGTGTTATTGTCTCTAGTAAACACCCACACACTCGCATGTGCAATAAGACCAGCTTGACTTGACTGATTAGATGTTCAAATATTAATAAACAAAAAAAATAAAATAAAGTCTCGTCATTGATCATAATTAGCTTTTAATGTCGATACAGTTTGTAAATATGAACAATTGGTTTTCGAATCGTAAATCATTTCTTTACTAAAATAAAAATCAATCTGTAAAAGATCATTTTTAGAGTTATTAAGCAAAAGATATTGATTAATTTTACAATATCGAACTATCAGCGATGCTTGTTGCTCAAAACGTCTTAAAAAAAATTAACAAATATCAAAGAAAAATCTTAAATATTTATGAGATGTTATCTAAAAAAACGTGTTGGAGTATAGGAATTTAAATTCTCTCCTCTCAGATATGACTGAGTTACTATGTCGTTATTATGAAAAACGATTATATTTAAGATACCAATTTTTAATCAACATCTTAAATGATGGACATACATTAACAGTACGTTGAAATTTGCAAAGAAAAAAAAATCTCTTGTACAACACGGAAAATTTACTGATTTTTGTTCAGAAGAATAATGAGCAAGCATCTATTGAGTTTTAATTAAAGAACGAATTTTTAATGTAGTATTTTAACTGAAATAATTCATTTTCAAAAAATGATAAAAAAATCATCTGATCTTCTTAAGAATTTTTCATCAAGAGAATCTGTAAAAGTATCTCATGTTTATGTACTCAAAAAGTGAGTGCACTCTAGAATCGGTCAGTATGTCCGGCCGGTCGTTTACACGATAACTTTCGAAAGGAGAGTCAGATCGTCATGAAAGTTTCTACACAGTTCAGCCTCACCAATGTCTCAGTCAAGTTCGAAGATGAGAAGGATCCGTCAAGAAATGGCTGAATTATCAAAAAAAATTTCATTTTTGATCAGATCATCCCTGAGGGGGAGTACAGGGATTTTTCAAAACAAAAAGGTCTTCTCAGAATTATCCACAGCATATATAAATCGACTCAGTTTTTAACGCTGATTCCGAATCTGATACTAGTTTTGAACTAAATCGTAGCTTTCTAACGAAACATCGCCTGAAAACGGTCGCAAAATGCACAAAAACTGCACCCAGAAACCAAAGTGCCTAGTTGCTCATGATAATTTTGGTGTTCAGACATTTTAGAATGACTCCTATATCCCATGTATCTTTTGCAGTACACATAACTCTCGGATGAAATCCAAAGTTTCCACATTTATTTATATTTGAAACGCACAATAATTTTCTATATCAAAATAAACATAAAACTCATTAGTGTTGTAATTTCAATAAATGACAAATAACTAAGGATATTTGAAAAAATATTCATTAATCCAGTGTGAATGTAGTTGCTTGTGAAGCTACTACTCATACCCTCAAGATGTTCTACTACTTTGTTAAATTGAAAACTGGACAAAAAAAAATATGGAACGCTTCACGATTTTGCGTGTCATCCTTGCGCAGGGGCCATGCTAATCTTCTCTGTATCGTTCCAATTTTATTATATGTCCCACCGAAGTGGGACGACTATCAGTTTATTTTATGGCTATATATATTGAATCAAGAGAAACAGAAAGAAAAAGGTGAATGTCAAGAATGAGAAATTTCGAGTGATACAGATATAGCTGACATCTATTTTAACCCTACGTTGACGTTGTGCGGTCCACGCGGACCCATCTGACAATTTTCCCACTGTTATTCCGTCATTCTTTGTTGTTTTGGGTCATTCCATTTCTCTAATCTCTAATCCTTAGTTGACCTATAATATCCTCACTAGATGTCAGAAGTAGCTCTACGGAGGGAGGAATACAGTGGTGGGTCCGCGCGGACCCGAGAACACCCATTGTGTTATAAGTATGATCTTTTGTCTTACTAAAGCTGCCATCTATTTTCTTTCAATTGTTTTCCAAACAGAAGTGTTATGATTTGTTTCCACATTCATTTATAGTGCTAATGATTCATCATTTCTTCGCATAAAGTGAAATTCGAGCTCGTAACTATTTCCAAAATTAAAAATATATTTCTGTCTACTGCTACTTGTCTACTTATTGTGATTGCTTGAATCTGTTATTAACTCTTCTAAACATGTGAGAAAATTAAACTATGTCATGCATTTTCAC
>OENM01002214.1:4256-16149 GCA_900239745.1 Rotaria magnacalcarata
AAAAAAAAACGAAAAGCACTGATATACTAAATGGATTAAATCGAACTTGCTTTCTGTGCAGGCTGATGTGATTGAAGAAATCTCGTAAGTAGTGTTGGATCGAACTGTTTATTGACCATCAAATGTCCTAGACGAGCTTGAAAAGTACAATACAGGTATGTAATTAAACTCAAGATAATTATAGCACTGATGATATAGAATGGCCTAGAAATAAATTTTTAATTTAAAATAAAAATAATGTCAAATAATTTTGTCTAATTACCAGTAATTAGTGATGTGTGCAAGCCAATTTACTGGAGTCAATACGAGATCAGTTGCACCTTCAACAAGTCGATTTGTTTGATTTCGAGCTAATTTTAACCAAGTAGCCTGTGGTATTGAAGAATATATATCACTATTACCTATAATAAGTGTACCACTATCACGAGCTTCAATGTTAGGTCGATGGATGTCACTGAAGATATTAAAAAAATCTCGTCGCTTCCGTTCTTTTACCAGTGTATTTTTAAATTGAATGATTTTAGTTGTTTGTTCCATTTGAGACGTCGTATCGTTGATATTCATACCATGTAGAGAGTCAAAATGAAGAAGAAGAAGAATAACAGAGATAAAATTAAAATAGATATTGAAACTATGCATGATGAAATCGTCGTAGTAAAGTTGATCAAAATAATGAGAACAATGACTAGAAAACATCGTGCTTTTATACTTCTGGTTGAATAGAGACACGGAGAGAGATATCTATGAAATAGAATTATTATGATTGGTGGAAAAATCATTTTTCTTAAGATAAAAAAGAAAAGGAACAAATAGTCTAAACAATAAGTCACTGATTTAAATCATATTGCACCAATATTCTATCTGGTGTCAATCATTAAGTCGAATTATCATTGTCTACATGATGTTTCATATCAATCAGAGGGATTGAATCATGGACACGTTGTTAGTTCATTTGACTTGATGACATCGATAAACTAAATTATTGTAAACAGTTTATTTTCGACGAAGCATTTAATTGATGTCAACATACGCTTCCTATTCTTACACAAAATACATCATTAAAATGAAATTAGTGAGATCAATCAACGAATCAATTACTGTGAATTATTCCTTTAATTGAAATTTATTCTCTCTCTCTCTCTATTTTAGAACAATGATCTTCTTTTATATTTGTCTTCAATGCTGCCCGTAACAATTCGACCACCTACTGTTCGCATATATCTTAATTCTCAAGTAAAGATGAACAATTTCTTTATATATCTAAAATAATGTAGATCATTGTTTTTTTTTCTCAACATCCGACGTGAAGACTTTAGTCAAAGTACCCAATCTAGATAATTCTGAATCATTGAATGACGATTCTCATGACGTTCCTAATTTGAAATTGAATAGATACCAACAACTTTGGATCAATGGACACCCGATGATGAATTCATATGGACATTACCACAAATTAAATATTAATAAAAACTATTGTGAATTCTCAAGTTACTTGTTTAAAATTTATCTATTTCTTTTATTCAATATTAATTAACAGTAAATGTAGAATTTTTTTTATTCGTTAACCCGTTTCATCAGGACTCTGCATTTATAGTATAATAATAAAAATAAAATTGAATAATCATTGATGCATTATCAATTTCTTTATGTTTTCTATTTTTGTGGCTATCTACTACTNATAAACATATATATTTGAAACTGTCATTTACAACTTCCCGATAATATTTCAACTGTTCATGTTTGAATTCAACATCAATATATAATGTTGTTATTATCGATGACGATAAAGATTCATAGCGAATAGCAATTTTTACTTTTATTTTAAAAATTTTGCTTGCGAAAACAATCTCTATGGACTATAAAGTTTAAAAGGAAAATATAGATTTATTGAACTAGTACAACAACAACAAAAAAATATATTAAACTTTTAAAATTTACTAGCTATTTTTGACTTATTGTATAAGTTAATTCAATATTTGGATGAAATTAATTTGCAAAATCTAACCATTCTTTAATAGTTGTTTCCGATTCATTTGATGTAAAAAAAGAGAAAAATATTTACGAAATAATTCTTGAAATTGTTCATTTGTCAACTGTAATCAAATAAAAAATATCTTTGCTTTTTTTCTATTTTAAAGTCATTCGCATAGTCTTTAATTCTATATCACAACTTGTTGTCTATTTTTCAAATAACCGAGTTAGTAAATATCCAATTCATCATGTTGGCTATTGTGGTATCATGAAATGGATTGTTGTGAAATCAAAAAATAAAACGAAATCTATTTATTAAAATTTTATTTTGTAATTCAACTAACAAATAACAAAAAACAATAGCGTCAATCTAAGCACCAGGGCATTGATTTCGATCAACTGCTTCAAGCTGTTGGATGATTTCATTTTCATCTTCTTCATCTTCATAGTCTTCTTCATATTCGTCATCTTCATCTTCGTCATAATCGGTATCATAATAATCACCGAAATCAAGACCTAATTCGATGTTTAATTCATCTTCATTGATGTCGACCACCTGTTGCATATCATTTTGCTGAAAAATAAGTACCTGATTGTTTTCAGGATCAGGTATTATATCGAGAGCGATAATTGATGATGCTGTTGAATTCATTCTTAGCAATGATAACATTGAACTGAATGGCAGAAGAATATATATAGTACCATGCCATTTGTCTTTTTTTTTTGTTGAAGATGTTACAGAGAAGATCGATTATCTCTCTCTCTCTCTATTTTTGGCCAATGAACTAATAGAAAATTGAATTCATTCTCAATTGATGAAGTCCAATCGACCATTTTCTTCTTTCATTGTTATATTCCCATCCTATACCTCCATTAACGCATATAAAACGATTGTCGCTAGTATTCGAACAATAGGATTGATTCTTTTTTCTTTTTCTCATTGTTCAATTGAAACTTTAGCTCGAAAACATCTTCGTTATATTTCATACGTTTGACAATTGAACAAACTGAATTACAATGATAAATTCTATATACAATATGAGTTAACCTTCATTTTATTGTTCTCAATTTACTGAACATTAAATGGCAACACCATAATAGACTCGGGTATTATTTTCAAAGAACTCTAAACTAATATCATTACCATTTCATAAGTATATTTCAGATCATTTTCAAAAGTGAATTGTTATAACGAATTCAAAATTGTAATTTTCTTGCTACTTTAATATTTAATTATTTCAATTTCAATATTTTTACATGAGCGATATTATTCTNAATAAATGTTGATTAAAATATAGCTTTTCTATTTTCTTAATATGTTTTTCTTTTTATCAAATTATTTTCAAAGTTTCCATTAAATATTTTATTTGTTGTTCCTTATTTATGTTGAATTGATTTAGTATAAAATTATATTATTTACACTATGAAAAGGAATGATACATGTTGTTGCAGTTTTTTACTTTTTTTTGTATAAATTTTCATAATGGTCTTGATAAAAGTGATTTCATTCTTTTGATTATTTTCTATTCTATAAATGTAAATGTATCTAAAGAAAATAGAAAAATATTCAAATAATGCCTATATGAATTTGAAAATAAAGTTTTATTTTCATATCCAGAAGGGAATATTGTATACTATATATAAGAATTTTAACTGCCCATAACATTAAATTTTAATTCTTTCACTAATATATTTGATTGTTTCTCATTTAATATCATCACCCAAGTAAAAGAAAAAAAAAAGAAAGACAATAATTACTTGTTAAAGTGTTCGAATAAAACATAAATTCTTAACTACATAAGAATCATCTGACTTATGTGTTGCAAAAATTATTCTTATCTAATTTGATATTTTTTATTTAATAAAACTACAATTTTTTGTTTCGTTAAAAACCTATCATATCAAAAGCATGAAATAATAAATATCCATTGTTCTAATATAGAAAGAAAATATTTAATCTTAAAAGACATTACCTGTTGAAACATTTGAATAGTATCACAAGATAAATACTTTTCTTAAAATTATAACTGGTAAACTGAATGAAATGATCAGATCGACTCGTTATTTATTAATGGATCAAGAATTAAATACACTACTTGTTTAGTTATTGAATACGTGTAGATTTTTGTAAACAACGAATTGACATAGAAAAAGTAATAAAATCAAATAAACTTATCAGATCAAGCAGTATATACGCTAATACATTATTATAATGATGAAGAAAAATAACAGTATATATATATATAGAAACGACAATGTCTTTGTTGATAAAAACATCACCCTTCTCAGAACGATGAAATAAAGAAAAAATTTTTAAACAACAACGCGTAACATAGGAAAACAATATGTACGTATGATAATAAAAATTTCTTGATTTCCTTGAAAACGTGCCCAGCAGTAAACAGTGAAAAGTTCGAAATTTTCGATTTTTTCGAAATTGGGTGTGGTTGTGGGTGTGACTAGCTACCATAATCTATAGATTTCATTGGAACAACCCAAATCATCAGATGGCAAATAATTTTAATGATTTAAAAAGAAAAATCAAAAAATTAATTCAAATTCTGACATATAAATAAATAAATAGATATATGTTGAAGAATTCATATCATAGTAGTGTGACTAGCTACCATAATCTATGGATTTCATCCTTGCAAAAGGAATCATCAGATGGTAAATAAATTTAATGATTTAAGATAAAAAAATCAAAAATCAAAAGATTAATTTATAAACTATCATATACAAGAAAAAATCTTAAATATATAATGATAAAAACGTTTCATAGTAGTGTGACTGGCTACCATGATCTATAGATTTCATTGGAACTATCGTATTTGTTTTCTGATAATTCAAATCTGTATACTGAAAACTAGAAAATAAGTGATAGAATTTCATCTGAGATGCTGTAAGTACGCTTTCTTAATTCAATCAATTTTCTCTATATATTTTATAATCACCAGCTGTTTTCAATGTACAATTTTTCTTTAAGAATAAATTTAAATTCGGAAGTTTGTGAAAACCAAACATTCTATAAAGGCTTGAATGCCAAATAGTAAATCATAAAATTTTTAAACATTTGAATCATGTTCAAAGTTCATGTCGGCATTTCTAGAATTCAAAAAAAATTCACGGTATCTGGTTTTGGAATAAGTGGAAAGGTTTATCTATATATCTATAACTGTTGTGTAAATGAATATAACAAATAATCACTGTTTCATTTGTGTTTTTTTTTGAAAATTCGTTATGATGCGATCATGGTTTGTTTAGAGTATAAAAGAGCGGTCAATGTTTTAAGCCGAATAAATTTCAAGCTGTGCTGCATGCTAACCATTGATCTGATATATTTTTTTAATCTATTTGTTTCAATTTCGTGCTGATTATTGGTTAGATACTTTTCATATTGATAGTTCAAAAATATTTAAAATAACTGTCGTTAGGAATGATAATATTAGTTTCAAGTATGAGTAAGAGATATAGTTTTAAAATGAAGTCCGAAGTGTTTCATTCTATGTTCATGAATTCATGGCGAGTATAAGAATATTATGACTGTATCGGTTTTTAATGACATTTCATGTAAGATTTGTTTTTTGTGATATATCATATAAGAATGAGATGAATAACAACGATAATTTTTTTGAATTGTTAAGTTATTTTGATTTTATGAATTGAAATATCTAACTGTACTGTTGTATGAAAGCAAATTTTTGGACATATTGTAATAGCTGAAACTGGTTCAATGGAAAGTCCAGGTTACATCCGAACAATAATAGAAGTGTTGAATTAGAAACAAAAACTTTCATATTGGTTAGCAAATTATTTTTAGACACTGTTAATTACATGACCATTTTTTTAATGTTGGATGTTACGTAATGTTGAGCTTAACGATTACTTCTTTGGTTGTACTGGCTGAAATATTATTACTGTCATCATAAATGTTATCACTATGTCTATGACAAATGTAGCTCACGAACTGTTTTCAAATGAACCGAGAAACTGTTCGAAAAGCTCTGTTCAGTTCGACATAGCTGTCTGAACAGTTTTCTTGAGCTAGACTGTTCCCGAACTATCATGGTCCTAGTAATCACTGACAGCAGCAGAATGATCTTATTACAAAACTGTGTTATGTCGAACTGAAAATTGTAAGATATGGACTAACAGATTAAAGCATACTTATTATTGTCTATATTTTTCTCAAAATAGGATTATGATTGCCAGACTTGTTCGTTTTGTTCCATGAAGATATAAGAATGAGACGTTCAGTCTTTGAATGAAGAAACTCATAGAAAAACTTTTTCAGTATTTCTGTACGAGTACACTATACAGCATGCACAGGTAACGTTGCATTTGACTCAATGGAAGATACATGTACGATTTTCGTATAAGTCCTGTACAAATTGTGATAATTTTTGAAAGTTCCTAATCCGAGACTAGGGTTTCTTGCAGTATAGACTGTTAACCAAAATGAAATACAAAATGTATAGTTCAATAGTACAGGATTTTCTTGTAACTAGTGCTGAATGCCGACATGGTGTACTATGAAAAGCACGTATTTAAAGTGAGATATTCTTAGCTTTTACTTTAGGTTAGAATCAAATAGTTTCTTTGTGTATTGTGCTGTCAGCGTTAACGAGCAATAGCAAGTTCATAACGAGAAAAACAACTGAGAAGGAGAGATGTATTTCTTTTTCTTCCTTGCTTTTTTTACGATGTCGTCTTCGTGAGCGTATTTTGTTTCTTATTTATCTAAGATGCCGAGCAATTTTCTAGCATCCGGGTCGATTGGAGAAACTATTGTAAAATTTCTTCGACTAGTTTCAGTCGTTCTTTATTAGTGGAGGTAAAAAACAAGAAAAAGCAAAAGCAAAAGCGATGACAACAGAAAAGAAATAAAAAAACTTTTGCAATATTTTACTTTCGAGTTTTTTTTCTTATTTATTGACATTGAGTAAAATGAGTTTAAGAGTAGCTATATATTTGCTTTCAAACGGTTGCGTTCTGTCATTCGTGCATTTTTTCCCAGTAGAAGGTATTGAATGAGTTTGTAGTAATGACGCATCGTACATTATTAGTTAGAGATGTCGAAATCATTCATTTTCAGTAGAGTATTGCATTGTAGCAGTTGCATGAAGTTCAGACGACTACCCCATACGAATAATTCTACAGATAACTCAGATAAGAACATTGAATTTTTTTTGCTTTTTTGAACTATCCTGAACCAAGTTGAACGAATCTGATTGTTCTAAAGGTTCACAGGTGTGGGTGTGGGTGTGGTGTGAGGGTGTGACTAGCCACCATAATCTATAGATTTCATTGGAACAACCCAAATCATCAGATGGCAAATAATTTTAATGATTTAAAAAGAAAAATCAAAAAATTTATTTATAAACTATCATATATAAGAATAAATCTTGAATATATGATGATAAATTCAATTCATAGTAGTGTGACTAGCTACCATAATCTATAGATTTCATCCTTGCAAAAGGAATCATCAGATGGTAAATAAATTTAATGATTTTAAAAGAAAAATCAATTCAAGTTTTTAAGAAAATCAAGATCGACACGACGCGTTTCGTCCTTTCTTAAGGGACTCATCAGGTATCTTTGATAGCCTATAAATATTACATAAAGAAATAACTCATCCAAATTTCAAAGAAAATTGAAGAAGTTAAAACTTAAACGTAATAAAATAAAAACAAAATTATTATAAATTTAAGTTTTTAAGAAAATCAAGATCGACACGACGCGTTTCGTCCTTTCTTAAGGGACTCATCAGGTATCTTTGGTAGCCTATTATAATTACATAAAGTAGAAACTCATTCAAATAAAATTCGAAGAAGTTAAAACTTAAACGTAATAACTAAGAACAAAAATTCAAATCTATTCGAGAATATTATTCTGTTCTTATTTCCAAAGGAAAAAAGAATGATAATATAAATACCTATTCCATTTAAAATGAAATAAGGGTGTGTAGAAGAAGCTACCACGACGGGTTTCGGCTTTGCTTAGAAGTCTCATCAGTTTATTTATACTCTTCAATACTCATCCTAAATGGTCACAAAGAGCATAGATCGACTATCATAATCTATACAGAATCTAGAAACAGTCATATAAGAAGCTGTTTCCCAAACGACAGGTATCTTTTAATCAGTGGTGAGTCAAGCTAGCTAATATTCACATTTCGACTTTGCTTAAGAGATTTTTGAGAATCTTGTTTAGAGTCCTGTGGGAACGACGTTTATTGTTGTCGTTTCCCGTATCCTTTCCCTGCTGAAAAAATAACTCTTCCGGTTCCCGCATTCCCGTTCCCGAAAAATTATTTTGTTCTTGTTCCGGTGTTCTTGTTCCCGTAGTGCTTTGATACTTTCTATTACCAGTTCACTTTGTGAGAGTAAAACGAACAATTTTTATGTCGCACACTAGTTTATCGGGTCATCACATGTTTCACAATATGTTCTTCGTTAAACGTAGAAGAAATTTTGGCTTTGGAGGCTCCTTGGCTTGACCATAAAACTGAGGCTTCTCATTTTCAATAAACATATTTTTTTCGATGAATCTAGTCGATATAATATTACGCGAATACCAATTTTTAAAGTTGCTCCCATCCCCGTGTTCCCATCCCCGAAGTCGCCACTGGAATTTCGGAAAAAGTCGTTCCCGCAGGGCTCTAATCTTGTTATTGAATAAATATTATATGAAATTAGAACTCATTCAAATAAATTTTAAGTACTTAAAGTATTATAAAATATAAAACAGTATAGAAAAGTGAATGGTATATGAGTCTGAAATTATCAGATGGCGCGTTTCGAACCTTGCGTAAGGGATCATTTCCAGGTTTTTTTTTAATCTAAAATGTTACTAGATAAGTATAGGACGCTTATATATTTGCAAAATAATTCTTGTCTATGACAATAGGGAGCTAGTATCGGTAAAAAAGACGAATAATCAGCAAAATCAAACTCAATGCAATATTCAAAATTTGTTAATTTCAAAATGAAAACGTTTTGGGTTACGTTTCGTGTTAGCAGAAGTCTACGAATGAAATCTTTGAGTGAGATGGAAAGAGACCGTATTTTTCTTAAGTTACCGTTAAAATAACAAAAGATTGTTGTAGTTGAAGATGAACTTGTTTCATTCGAATCTTTTCCTCTTTATATATTCGATGATATATAACACAACAAGAGAATGATAAAGAAAGAAAAATAAACCAAAAGGAAATACAAGAGACAGACGGGAGATATTCAGACGAAGAAGACAATTCACATGTATATTTCTATATATACACAAAAATATTGTTTCCGATGAACGAAGCCTGTACTAATATACAAGAAGAAATGAAATAAAATAAAGAAAGGATAAAAAACAAGATATTTTCGAAAATTGCTCTCTAACTATAACAACACGAGTTGTGCTCTTTTGTAGGTCTTTTTGATACGGTTTAAAGGATAATAATAAGAAAGTGTCCCGCCTAGTTGGAGTCCTCAAGTAAACTCACAAGTCGAAGGACAGTTGACTGTTTGGCTCCCTCAAGAACGCGGGTTGCTAGTTCTTTGACTTTCTCAACTTCACAACGATGAATTATTTTCATTTTGTCTCCTTTTCCACTTGCTCCTGCCATCAGATTAAGGGTGAGGAGGCATTTCCATTGCTCGTAAGTGAACAAATCTCTACACGTAGCCAATTTTTCCACATGTTGAACAAGCACCTGCTGCTCTTTGCTCAGCGGTCGTTGTTCAAAATCACGCTCGAGAAGAGCACGAACATCATCATGCCAATCATTAATAGTAAGCGCTCCTTCGTATTTTTTTTGCAAGCGAGGAAGCAGCACTACATAACCGAAGACATCAAACAGAATAGAGGCTCGCCTAACACAATCGCTTTGTTCACGTCGCTGTTGTCGAACAGATGCCTCCTTTTGAAGCTGTTTGAGAGTGTTAGCTAGGTTAGCTGTAGCATAAGGATCTTCATTGTGTACAGTTGTTCGAATGTAAGGCCGAACACATGGTGTGGTAAGACGGCAACGTTTGGTAGGTGGGCTGTAGGTGGGATGAGATGATCGCTTTCCACAAAAACTGGCTGGCATGGTGAATATAGTAATCACTAAGTATTTATCTGAAAGTTTAAAAAAAACATCATGATTCATTTAAACCAGCTTCTGATATCCTGAAGGCAACTAAACTAAAAGATACTAGCATAAAAATTCTTATCGTAAAAGATTGGCAAGGTCATATTGACCAGGTACAGCAAATAAACGAGGAGGCATCGTTTGAAGAACATCAGCTAGCACTTGAACGGCTTGTATATAATTTGTGGTATATGCCGTTTGATGTCTCTGAAAATACTGAACACTATCATTCAGCGATTCAATATCGTCTTTAGTTATTGGTCCATGAACAGCATCACTGCGCCGTCTGCGTATGTATATAAGTGTATCCCAAACACCGCTTATATGTGGATTTTGGTTTATAATTTGATTGATGTCATCTTGCAGCCACTGTCCATCATTATTTCCATACGCATATGCACAACAGTGTGCCCATCCTCTGAAGTTTTGAATAGAATCATTTTGAGGGTGTTCAGCTTTGAGCTTAGGAACGATAATGTTTGTTCCATAGAATTCAACGCATTTGGCAACTAAAGGAAGAACACCCTCTTCTCTCAATGCCTCGATCTCTTGATCTTTGGCAAGGATAATCTCTCGTAACCGTCTGGTCGCCGTGCATGGATCGTCTTGTGTATTTTGAAGAGGTATCAGAATATCGTTGGGTCGTAGTTTATTAACGGCTCTAACCCTTGTATACATGCCATACACTGCTTCTATTTGATTTGTAGGCACCGTCATCGTCTCGAAGCAAACACATCGCCTCAATGGGATACTGTCGCGCTGTTGACGATTCGCCATAACTGGTTTCGTCCACCGTTTCAATCGCACAAAATTTTAATCACAATATAATTTTGATTGTGTTCGCAACTAATCGACTGCTACAAAAAAAAAAAACAAATAGCAGTATATTTAGGTGTTGACACTGTCTTCGTAATCAAACAGTGGCCAAAAAGAAAACTATTTTCTCCATGTATTTCTATCTTGAATCTCTCTTCAATAGAAACGACCATTAATAACTTCTCAAGACGTTGAGGATTAAGACAGGTTTGTAACCTTCATACATATGTTTTTATTTTCATTGAAAGATACGGAATCGACTTAAAAAAATTGTAGAACATTTGCTTCTCTGAAAAAACATATTGCGCAAAAACATTTCTCCAATCTATTAGTATATTGAAAAATCAATATAATTGGAAAAATGGTCAAGAAGATCTGATAATTTTTCGAAAAAAAAACTTTTTCGATTCCAAGATCCAAAGTTTAAGAAAGCTTGAAGATTATGTTGTTCAATGTCACGCGTTCTTCTACATGAGATGTAGCTCGAAAGAAAAAGACGCAAAATAGTGGGCACATAAATACAAAACTCGAAACTACCTTTTTTTCCAGTTCTACAAAAGTGCTCTTATGTCAGTGTATATATAAGTCTATTGGATGACATCGAACACAAGTAAAAATATTTTTGGTGAGCGCGGCTGGTGTAAGGACTCGATTAATATAAAAAGAAGTGTATGCCAAATTTCTCATAAAATAGATTTTCTTGATACATTCATAAGAACTCTTTTAAAAACACTGATCAATTCTATTAACGCAGCGACTACTATGACACGATTATATTAATAATTATCAATCTCTGACATACCTACTTTTCCATTCTTATACACTTACATCCAAAGAAACCAATGGCAACAATTGTAAAATACTTAGTTTTATGCACTTTTCTCGTGTTTTATTTAGTCCTCGTAATCTAATAATCTTTTCAGTCATTCTTCCTTCGAGTCGTAGTCATGATATTTCTTATGGTATAAATTGCACAAAATATTG
>OENM01002215.1:2047-20055 GCA_900239745.1 Rotaria magnacalcarata
GCAGTCATTCCCATCCATTCGGAATGCCTCAATAGAGATTTTTCCCCCTTGCAGTGCATTATTTTTAACCACACACATGTGAAATAATTTCGATAATCTTAGATGGAAACTTTTATCTGTTCGAAAATATTTTTATTGCCTTTTGAAAAAAACAAATTTTGTATTGTGCTTTAACCAATAAGTAAAATCAATAGGAATATATGGGAATGGGAGAGAATGGATACGAATGGATGGGAATGGATGGGAATGGATGCGAATGGCTGAGAATGGATGCGAATGGATGCGAATGGATGCGAATGGTTCCGAATGGATGGGAATGGATCGGAATGGCTGGGAATGCCTGAATGAGTTTTTTCCCCCTTGATCACGATAATGATGAAGAACTTCATCAAATTTCATTCTTTTTCTCTAAACTATTATGACATATTTTTCTGTGTATATGTAGAAGTTTTCACAATATGTTTGATAACCTACGGTACCTTTACTAGAAATTGAACTATTTAATACTACGTACTTTCCATTATTGGATTATTTCGAAATTTCAAGGAATTAGAAAACTGTTCTGTTGGCAGAGACAATGAAATTGTGAGGCTTATTCAACAGACCATAGTTTTTCGTAAACTAGACTAGAAAAACTCCTACATTATATGGAAACGAAATTGTGACATCATACATAACTTGTACCTTATGACGAGAAACTCACAGTCGCATAATCTCAAGTTATTAAAAAAGACGAGTAATTTAGAATAAACTTTCAGAAAGTATATCAAAATCAATAGATGAAAGTCTAAAACTAGAGAATAGAAGTATGACGAAAATCAGTGAATGAGATCACGTAGTATTGACTCCTAGTTAGTTCTAAGTCAGCTTTTGCTTTGATTTTTCGTCCAACAGACTCTCTTCAGATGAATAAGACAGGGTGTGTGGGTGTGGGTGCATTCTTTCTCATTCCACACCCACACTTAAGTGTCATGATTATACAAATTCACTAAAAGCCTTTAATACGTCCGGAGACTGTAAAATATTGATCAAAGAAAAGGAAATCTATTAATAACAATTTAGATATGAATTAATACAGCACATTCAGATATTCTCGGTCTCATTCCTTTCGACGAGAAACAGCGAAACATTGTAACTGGACTAATCAGTTTTTACATGTCTTTTTCAATTAAATTACTCTTCTGCGTAGAATATGTTTGAAGTAATAATCATTTGAAGTCTTATCGATTCTGCTAAGTATGAATGTTGTGCAATAGTCGAGACGTTGGTGAATTCCTTGAACTATACTTATTGAAAATATGCCATTCATAATCTCAGGTACTTCTATACAATGAAATATGCTGATTTCGTTAAAAGCTTTGTATGTGGCTTTTACCTTTTCTTACTTTTATTTTATTCAGTTACTTCTGAAAATGAGTGAGCTGCTATGATTATCTTTCTAGCTTTTAGATTCAGAATATGTTTGACCTTGACTAGGTTAGACTCCGATGGAAGCATGTGTCTTATGACACTTTGTATCTATTCTATGAAAAATCGCATTTCATCAAAATAGCTATAAATATTTTCTTGACTAGATACTCCTTTTGAATCAAATGCTGTCTCCGACATCTTTATCACTTCGTTTTTCATTAAATCTGCATTGGTAAGTAGTTTCCTATGCCAATTTATAGAGATCCTTGATTTCGAAACTATCTAATTATGACTCCCTAAGGAAGATTCGAAACCCATTACACGAAGATTTTGGTTGTGAGGTGTGGGTGTGGGTGTAAGTGTTTTTTTTCCATCAAAACCCACACCCATCTTCAACCTTGCGCTGATGTAAACAGCGGTTCATTAACTTTGTCTTCGATTTAGACACGTTTTGTTACTGTTATATTCGACATGTATTTATGATTGCCAGATAAAGAAAATTTATTGAATGATTCTCCTTCCTAACTTAATCGTATTCGATAATCAGTAAAGAAAGCCCAGACAAAAGCACATAAAGCAAGGATAATAATCGCGGCATAGGAACATTGTTTATGCCATGATGAAACATGATCATCACGAATTGAAGTGATACTTCGTCGATTACTGGTATTATCATGTAGATTACGATCCAAACAGATTGATTGACCGTCGAGTTGATCATTTTTTTCCAAACCGCAAATCCAAGCAAAGGCAGTTTTTAAATAAAAACAAATTCCTGTGGAATCGTCTGAAAGAAAAAATGTCCTTGATTCGAAAGAAAAATATTTAATATCGGTACCTGTTTCGAAAAAATGTAAAGCTTTCTTTTCAGTTTCAGTAGGAGATTGACCGATATGATATGAAGATGAATTCTCAAAGGAGCAAGGTTGTTCTTCATCACAATATGCATTTGCTTTATGCATACATCCTGGTCGAGTAGGAATTTCAATTGCTTTTTCTGGATTATCAAGATCAAAAATGGTTAAACCGGATATCTAGATATCACATTTGCATTCTATCACGAAAATCAATTAAAACTTACATATTTTTCTGGAATAGGTTTCGTCAGAAGACTGACAACAATAGTCACAATACCAGAGATTATGAAAAGAAGAACTGAAAAATACAGAAAATTAAATCGAACTACTGATGGACGTTTATCCAGATGCTCGAATTGACAAGGCATTGCAGTATAAGAATATTCCCAAATGAATCGAAATATTCCAATAAATAAACCAGATATCAAACCCCAAAATGCTCCCTGAAATCGAACTTATAAAAAATTGCTATTCCGAATAAATTACTTCTTCATTGATTCGTTTCCATAAAACTCCGAGTAAATAACAAGCGGCAACTGGAGGTGCTAAAAATGATTGAACAGCTTGAATATAATCGAATAATCTTGCACCTTGTGCTGCTCGAATAATTGGAATCCAAAGAATCGATATCCCCACAAGAATCATGACGAAAACCCTTTAATACAACTCCATGTCATTATTTTCCAAACAAATCTTTCCTTCATTTACCTGCCAATAATCATCAATTCCCAATCGTGTGCATTTCGACGAAAACGTTGCCAGATATCAATTGTAAAAATAGTCGAACTCGAATTAAAGATCGAAGTTAAAGAGGACATTAAAGCTGCAATCATACAGGCCAGTGTTAAACCACGTATTGCTAAGAAAAGGAAAAGATTTATTTTCTTCCAAAAGATAGCTCAAAGATTCACCATTGGGCATTAATCGAAGCACCAGAAGTGGATATGCAATATCATTACAACCATTTCGACTATGACAAACTTGATAGCAAACATCGGGATCAGCACAACCGATCTCATCTATATCAAAGTTAGTTTTTAGATATAATTAAAGGAATACTCGTACCTGGAAAGAGAATTCTTGCAATCATTCCTATTAAAACCATGAACAAACTTCAAATCATCCAAAATATCAATCACTTACCAGGAAATACCATCAGAAATAACGGTAAAAGTTTCAATATCCCCGCAACAAGACAACCTGCTCTTGCGTGTGTAAGATTTTTTGCTGCCAATGTTCGTTGTACAATTACCTACATTAAAACTCGAACAAATATTTCTTCGTTACTCTCTCTATCGATTCACTTGATCGCAACTCCAATACCAAATAGACGCAACTCCGTTTCCAAAAAGTATCCCAAACCATGGTAAATCAGCATCAAATGGACGAATTAAAGAGAAATAATTTTGATTCGGTACACCACATTCAGTGGTATTATGTAATGTTGTATACGCAACTGCATACGGGAACAGATTTCGAATTTGTTGCATACCACCAACTTTGACAAAACCTATTTTCAATATTTTAATTCACTATTTGCAGTCATAGTTAGAAATGACATACTGATAATCATCAGAATAAAAGCTGATAAAACCATAACCACTGTTTGTATAAAATTCGTCCAAATAACTGCTGTTAAACCACCTAGATCAAGATTTTTATTATATCCAGAAAGTATATTTTCTTTTCTACTTACCACCAACAGTGAAGAATGCAGCGAGAAGAATTAGAGCAATAACTGAGGCATATAGATTCCAATTTAAAGCTTGTTGGAGGAAAATAGCACCGGAATAGAGATCAACAGATATTTTTGTAAAGATTGATAACGTTAATGCAAGACATGTTAAATAAACTCGAATACGTTCACCCCCGTAACGCATTTTTATATATTGTGGCATCGTGAATACCTTTGCTTTCATATAAATTGGAACGAATAACCAACCGAGTACCATCAGCCAATGAACCGCCTGTTATATAGAAGATGTTCTTGATAGAAAAGTATTCTTTTCTTACGCTTATTTCAAAACCAGCAACGGCAATGCCACCTGAGGCGCCAGATCCGGTAAGACCGATGAAATGACCACTGCCAATATTCGACGCAAATAAAGAAGCGCCCACCTAGAAGATTAAATGAAATCGAGAAAAATTGTTTGAAGATTTTTTACCGGTATAAAATGCATTGAACGACCGGCAAGAAAATATCCACCTGTATGAAAAAATATCAAGTTCTTGATGAACAAAATAGACTATATCTTTTCTCACCAACACTGCCACGATTTTTGCATGAACTCTAAAGACAATCAAATCATCAAATAAACTTCCTTTAATCTCTCTTACCCAAACTCCAAAGCCGAGAATGAGCAAAAAATAGAGCAATAAAACTAGTACATCTGACCAATGTAGTGCTGTTCCGATGATGGCAACCATGTTTCTGATTTGATTCTTCACTGTGTAAATCTTTATCAATTTATCTTTATTGCTCACATTATTCAAAGATCAAGCATAATGACATTTTCTCCCTAAAGTTCTTTCGAAAAATGATGATTTCTATTTAAAAGTTATGGTAAAATATCAAGAAGGAAAAAACGAAAAGAATGACATTTTTTCTTTCATACATATAAATCAATCATTTTTTTAAGCAGAGTAAATGTTATTTCCAAGCTGTCCAATGAATGGAGCTCTGGATAATTTCTTGTCAAGTAGGATTCTTAATTCGTTAGTGGATTTACCTGAATCAGATTTTACTTAGTGATATTTTTCGAATGCTTCTTCTACATGAAATGAAGATAAAAGCAACTATTGCTGCTGATGTCATCTATGAATACGTATATGAGTGAATCGTAAAGGAGGGTGGACGTTTTGAGGACAAATCGGCCTCCTAAAAAAAACATTTTTTTCCTCACCAAAAGGTGATATAAGACACAAGGAAGCTTTAAACATGAAAAAATTGACTTATTTAAAGAGTTGAACCTACCTCAGATCGCATTTATACTGTACTTCAGCATATTCATATTTCCTAGCAACAAGTCCTTGAAAACTATGGCCGACCTTCCCATATTGTATATTAGTTGATAGCTTATTAAAAGTTGTATTAGACCATCGACAAATAGTTTAAAAAAAACGTTGGCCACTAGGGTCTCATAGATGAAATACATTGTGAATTTAGCTAATATTTTATCTATTCTGATATTAGTACGTCTACTTATATAATCTAGAAAGAGTCCACCATCGCATATCATACATCAGTTAATAGCTTATGAAGTGTTGTATCTGAACATCGACAAATATTGAGGTTAGAGTTGAGAATTTTAGGATGAACAATATATTTTACTACGTAGTATACTTTTATTTGTGGAAAAGAAAAATTACGCTTATTAAATGTGTGTGGATGGAGATGCGCTGTAATATGAACACGTTTTCGGATGAACAAAATAATTTAAACAAGTAAACGAGGTAGACTATGCATGTTAATAACTTTATAGAAGTTATTTAAAATAAAAAGCGTAGTACTATGCCGCACGAATATTGCCCTTGCGGCTTGGTTCTTTATCGATCTTCTACAGTAAGACCCTTGAAGACACCATGTTTACGTTTATTCATGTCAATTCGAACAATGAAAACTGTCACTCCTGAAATTAAAATTTGCAATGCATGTCGTACAGCCTATTACGATTGGAAAAGTCGATATCCTGAGTTTGGAAATATTTTCAGGCGTATCGAAGAAGAATTAGCTGAGCCAGATGTGATTTTAAAGACAGAATCGGTGATGAAAAAATGACTGCTTTTAAAATTCTGACAAAAAAATCTTGTTTTTTTCTATGGAGTAGAACGACGAAATGGAAACGATTCAGGAGGATGAAACAGTGACGTTAGATCAAGTTGTTCGTGCAACAGCAACGAAGGAAGCGATCACTTTACATATGAATTGTACCATTTCCTCTCATAAGTGAAAAAATAAATTTTGTTGGAGTGTTACTCTGACTATTAAAGTTATAGAATTTGTTTTGTATGCCATTCTAACATTGAAGAAAGCTCTCAGACCATGTTATCTGAAGATCGCGATTTGGTGCTTTGAAAAAGAATATCTTAATTCCTGAAGGAGCACGGTGTTGTCCTAGTCATATAACAGATCGTCGACTCACAATAGCAGCTATTAATTATCTTTCCCCATCTACTATCCAATATAAACAATTTAGTTCTGCTGATGTCCAACTTTTGTTAAGTAAATGGCAACATGTTTTTCAAAAGCGAAAACATTTAGATTTTGACGATCCTCTGTTGTTATCCGATGATGACTATAAAGCTTTGATAAGTCTTTCAAAAGATCAATTCAACGATTTAATATCACATATCTCGAAATACGATATACGTAATTCAAGCAATAGATTTATTCGTACAGTTATAGCTCTTTTATTATCTAAACTACGAATGGAACTTTCAAATAAACTCCTGGCAACCTTATTTCAACTAACAGATGCAAAAACAGTAGCTCGAACTCTGAAGAGTGGCCATAATGCTTTAATGAACACTTTCGTGTCATATAATTTAGGCTTAGATCATATTGCACGCCAGAAAATAATTGATCAGCACACATCAACAATAACTCGTGAGCTGATGTGTGATGGTGAACGGGATAAAGCCGGTACTAGGTCAATTCGTTGCAGGCAATTCGTCACACGGACAATTCGTTGCAATGTAAATTGATGAAAGTGAATATGACATGTCGCTTGATGTAATTGAATCAAGTAGAATATGTTTAATTAATTGAATAAACCCATGAATTTTTAAGACTGGGTTACGAATCTCAAGGAAAAAAGGATGACACAATGCATTTGCGAAACGTGTTGCAATTGTACATCCAAGTATTACAAAATTAACCGAGAAGATTTGTCGTGACCAATCCAAATTCGAAGTCACCATCGCACAAATTCGTCAAGGACAAGAACCAAAACCCAAGAAACTCAAATATCGGAAACTTGATGAAAGAATCAAACGACTGGTCGATGATTATTCCAATGTTAATCTTGGTGAGTATTTGAAAAGGCTAGCTGTAAATATGTCGTTGTAAATATTTTCTGGATTTTTTTTCTTGAATTTGTGTATTTTTTTCGTGTATAAATAATTTTTCTCTCAATAAATTTTTTCTCTTAATAAAATTTCTCCCTGAATGAAATTTCTCTGTTATATATTTCAATTTAGTTGTTATACGGTATCAATTATCCCACATTCTCATTAGTCTCTCTTAATCAAATTAGAATAAGCATATATGCGCCGAATTGTCCAGTCACCGAAATAACGCATTTCAAAGAAAATCATATAATCTTCACGAAAAACGATCATTATTGAAACCAATGATGATTGTTTCTACTACGGGCTACATCGTCGCCTGCATGGTTCCTTTTTTGTCAGATTTCTCGGATAATGACGCATCGATTATGAACAATATTTTACATCGAAATACAGATAAGATAGTGAATTGGTTACGAAAGGTTTGCGCGTTCTGATATTTTTCGAATATACATGTTCCTTTTTTTAGGACGATATTGTTGTTGTAGATAGAGATTTCCGTGATTCAATTAGCACAATGGAAGAGCTTGGTTTGAACGCAGCTTTACCACCATTTTTGAATGGGCGTCGTCAATTTACAACTGCTGAGGCTAATGAATCGCGATGTGTCACTAAGATTAGATGGATAGTTGAAACAGTAAATGGTCGACTAAAGCAGTTCAAATTTTTATCGAATACAGTGCAGAACTTTTCGATACCGCATCTCGAAGAATATCTATCTATTGCATGTTCCATCATTAATAGATATCAAACTCCTATAAAAACATCGAGTTTAGAAGACATTGAAATCACCAAAAAAAATGGTCGCTTTGCGCAATCAGTGAAAGAATTTCGAAACGGTAATTGTAACTATCGTTTGAAGATTTGCAACATTACCCATATCTCTTTATCAATTTAGTTTCTCGAGAGAAATAATCTGAAGAAGTTGTCATCTAAATGCGAGAAGGTCGATCATCTCGACATTATTAATGAATTTCCCATTTTATCTGAGGACGGTATAGTTAAAAGTATAACATTAGGTACTGATATAACCTTTCCGTGTTCATGAGCACAAATTGGGTGTGGGTGTGAGTATGATTGTGGGTTGAGACAGAGCCTACGCTCACACCCACACCCACACCCTGCTCTCATGCATAATACCAACACACACCCACACCCTTACTATATAAATGAGTGAAACGATAGTATTATTTTATTCGGAATGAATCAGCTTTTATACAATATGATTCTTCATCTTTCTATGTATGATTTGATCGTTCTCAATCAGAATGAATTTCAAAGAGAAAAATCACAAAGGAAGAGTTTCTTCTTTTCTTCATAAAAAAACTTCATGCTTTCGACTTCGACAAACTGTAGTGACAATTTCCAACGAGACTGCTAATTAAACAGTTTCAGATGTTAAAAATGTTTCTACCGTGTTTAGGTTAGCTCTATTCGATGTATAAAATGGAAATTTTTGGGGAGAAAAAATAATGCTTCCTACCTATAACTGAAGGTTCAAATTCATACGAATCAAGCATAGTGCAGACTCTACTCTTATCGAATATTTATTTCCAAGAAAAACTTGTCATTGATAAAAACCATGTTATCAATTGTGCTCTCTCCACCTGGGTTATTTCTCTTACTGTTTTCGTCAAGATTTTTTTCCCTTTAAACGAGAAAAATGTTTGGCTAAGAAAAATTATAAGAGACTTATGATTCATAAAAGGTAACCATTGGACAATAGTTAAAGAATAAAAAAATACAAGAATCAATCGTCATATTCAAACTTTGTCTCTCGATAAACGACTCGACAGGTGGGTGTGAATGTCCAACTGTCCTCCCCGCCGTATATGTGGAGGCGATAGTGACTGTTATCGTATTTGTAACAAATGAAATTTGTTCTTCTCTACTTTTCTAACACTCAGCTTCACTTCTTTCAGATCATTCACACCCTTCTATCTGTTTTATAGATGGAACCAATAGACCGGTCGGTTTGCACTCTGAACGATCATGACAATGCCAAAGTGTGAGAGTTTCGATACTTTCGCCTGATGTTAGTGCTGCAAGTCAAGTGCTTTCATGAAAACCCTACGATTTTCAGGATTTATAACTATAACTTTGTCAGATTCTTGGTCAGAAAGCATCTTTATGTTTTCCATGCTCGTTAATGATGAAAACCAAATGTTAAATAAATTAGAAATGTTCATCGGCTCAAGAGTATGAGAGTTTACGTAACATTTTTCGCAAATTTTGATTTTCTGATATACAATATAGGGTGTGGGTATTGGCTTTGCTCAGAACGAAATCCCCACACGCTAATCTTTCATTAAGGTTGTGGATCAAAATGCGATGGAACCATACTATTCGATAAACTCATCCTAATCATAGAACAGTTGCCGAAGTCAACTATTGTTCGAATGGAATACAAAAAGATTCACTTAAAGCGCACATAATTATTATCACGATAACGCGTTGAGGAAAATAAGAACGAAACTTGCTTCAAGAAGCACGTTTAAAGATTAATTATAAAAAGGATAAAACATAATTATAAAAAGGATAAAAATTAATTTTAAAATGTACATATATTGATTTGGCGTTCGCTCTTTAATAATAAAACTTTTTTCATTGACACTACTTCCCACGATAATGGCACCATCCTGCTTCGCATGCTTCACATCGATTGGCAAGATGATGTCGATCACTTGTTTTTCCTTGGTAACCCAAACGACGAAAAGGATAGCCATAAAACATGTGAGCAATCCAGCGATGCAACCAATTTACAAAATTTTGACATTTTTGATCATCAAGCTCACCTGTGACGTATTCGTCGCAATTTAAACATTGNTGAAGACCACGTTGCATCATTATCTGCGATACCATATTTAAGACATTTTAAGCAACGAAATCTTAGAAATAAGTAAAAGGATTATTTCAATTTATTCTATCAAACAATTTACTTTCCCTTTGTATTGTAACTACCATAGAGCCATCCGCCGAACATCTGATTCTTATCCAATTTTAGACGCTTGGTGTTAACACTTTTTGGCATTCGCTCTAAGGTCCAGTCAGGAAAAATCGGTTCGATTTCGCCAAATTCTTTATAAAATAATGGTTCGATGACTGTGAAATTGGTCGGACACTCCTGAGGAGGTGGCTTTTTCTTTGCGATAACAACTGCATTGGATTTTGCCATCGACGAGAATCTACTACAATAAGAATAATCCCAACCAATATATTTGATCTTAATCTAAAACAAAACATTTTTATACTCTTTATTTATAGGATCAAGGTACACATGTTATTCTTTCTTTCATAAATTTAAAACAACAAACCGTAATAAAACAGGATTTTACGTATTAATAAAACACTACTCAAAATAAAGTATTATTATGAAATAAAAAAACTAACTTAAGAGACAATGAGTAAAATCATAGTTTGTATCACATTCATTTTTGAAAATAAAGGCGCNCCCCCCCCCCCCCCCCCCCCTTCAAAAATCGATATCCATCATGGAACGTGGTATGACGCAGAAATTTTGTACGCATGTTAGTGTTAATCAGTCATGTATGTAAAAAACGAATTTCAGCTTTCTTTCTCTTTCTTGAGAGTAGTTATGATAATTTCAATGTACGCATAAAACTTATTTTAAGACTTCTTGCATCCGCAACGAAATTCTGTCGGAGCAATGCCAACATTCAATTCTTTTTTTTATTTTGCACAAAACACTTAGGGCTAAGGCACCTCGTGACTCTTTTTTCGAATTTCTTCCTGCTTCTAGTTTTAGGTCTACATGCAGTTGAAAGATTTCCAGAAATCTGAAAAAACCTAAATTTTCCCTGAAGTAAAGTAGTTTTTTTCTTGATCTAAAATCTTTTGGAAAAATCAGTCACGAGAGGCCTTAGCTGGAAGTGTGCGTTTTCAAGCGAAAAATATCTGGAGTTATATTTTAATTATATAGAAAAATTTTGAAACTGCTTCCCGAAACCTGTGTTTTGAGAAAACTTTAAAACAAGTTTTTGAAATACTCTCTGAATAAATACAAAATGTAAAAACAAATGACCACAGACATATTATGTATTCTTTGGCACTGTTTGTAAAGGTTGATGAAATAACCAATGATGCTTTGTATAATGTAGGCTACGGCACCATCTATACACACACATCAATGTGACAAACTTATCACATTGATGTGTAATCAAATTGGCACTACTTTTCTTTTCCATTGAGCGACGCTTGATAGGACACAATCGATTCAATCAGGGTCTTCTCAGAATATTATCTATGTCTATATCTATTTTATCGCTAGATCCGTGGACTGGTAAACAGCGAATAAGCGTTCGTTTCTAAAACTTAGGCAATGCAACACACTTATGCATTATATTATACATAAGCGTTCTGCGTATTACGCCTGATTTAAATATGATGTATTTTCAATTTTATGATGAGAAAAAATACATATATTGGGTGAATATTGTTTTTTGTATAAAAAAGTCATCATGGTTGAGGTTACGCCCATCGCAACACGTTTTGAAGAAGGATAAACTATCAGAAAGAATATCAATCTGTGACAGTTTTGTTCTTTTTCACATCGTTGAATTTTTTCGCTAGTTTAGTATAACTCTCTACGGATAATCTTTGATAGTGCGATACGTCTCAAGTAGTGATAAGAAAAAGACAAGTTACTTGAGTCATAGCCAATATCTTGACTGAGAATCGGGAATAGCCTAAAATGGTTGTAGAAGTTAGAATAAATGCAGAAAAAACACACAATCATTCAGAACTTGGAAAAATAATTTTTGTCATAATTCTATTTAATATAAAATGTGCATTCTGATTAACCGGACTGACGATTTAAACTAGATTACAGAGATTCATTTTAATTTTGACTTGAACATTTATAAATTAGTACTGCGTGATACTTTTTCCATTCATTAATTTTCTCTATAATTCAACAAAGCAATTTTTTTTCAAGTTATAAAATCGAAAATAGTCTTACCTTAGCATTAGAATACAGTTATTTATATCCATATACTTGAGTCACTTCTTTCGAATGAAGCGAGTCAGGCGCATGAGTGAGAGACATCCACCGCTACCTCTGAAATGGCTCAAATTTCTAGTTGAGTGAAATGCTTCATGTGGCTGCTTTCTTAATGTATAGTGCTCTCTGTTTCTCGCTCTTTCAGCTAGTTTCTTTTTCTCTTGTTCGACCTCATTTTGTTTCTATTTTTATTGTTTCCTTTTTTCTGGTTATTTTTGTGTATAATTCCATACGTCACATCTTATGATTTTATTGTGCTTTCGTCTGCATGTTTAATAGCACACTGTTGTGATAATCAAACAGCTACGAATTCTTACGGCAATGCTTGTAAGCCAGAGTTGCAACCGGTAGGGTTTTTTCTAGACCGGTACTGACCGGTAGACCGGCATGAGCCATAGTTGTTTTTTTGATCGTATATGAGTCACCACTGATTTTTTTCATTTAATATCAGTCATATTTTTTTACTTTGAATCACTACACCAATTATTTAAGACTTCTCCTTCATCACTAAGACATTCATTTTTGGTAAATATTGATTTAATATAAACAATATATCTCATAATTTTTCTTAGAAATCGTCATTAATGCCATAAAAACTAGCTTGGTATGTAAAAACAAACACGTTTATCATCTATTTTTGCAAAAAATAACGGAAAAAAGCGAAAATAATTTTAAAAAATCTAGATCGGGCCGGTCTGAAAAAAGTCGCTTGTACCGACCGGTATACCTGCCGGTAAGGAATCCTAGACCGGACCGGAACGAACCGACCGTTTACCGTTACCGGTTGTAGCTCTGTTGTAAGCACTTCCGAATGTAACAATAACAAGTGAAATTTAAAAAAAAAATTTATATCCATATGAAAAATTATATTTTCGTTCGCATTAGCAAAAAAATAATGAACTCGATAAATATCGAGCACAAATCGATTTACGAACTTTGAACTGAAGAGAAAAGAATTATAAATATCACGTAGGAGGTTTGGCGACAACTTCAAACCCTAGTAATGAAATGGAACAGCGAAAGACAGATCACAAAACATTCCATCTAATTGATATTATTACTACTTGAATGAGACGATGGGAAACCGTGGATAAAATGAGCTTAAAATTTTTCACATTATTCACTCAAATTTTTGTCTCTTATTTTCTGTTCTCAAGCCATAGAATTTCGCGCAATCTAATGACTAAGGAAACTATTTTACTCACAATCATGTGTTAATTGACAATTTGTGTCTGATCAGATTAGGATGAACCCACGTTTCCAGATAAATTTCATGAAATCGAATATCAGATTCGGTAACATTAGATGCTTAAAAAAGCCATTATCATGTAGTCAGAGATATCTTGATTATGTCCGTTAAAAATTTTCGAATCAACACGAATAAAGTCAGTTATGAATCGTTTGTTAACACAGCATACAGATGCGGATTGGTAACTTCCTATAAACGAGTGATATTGAACAAAAGTTTCTTTGTTATTTAGCATTTTCGAAGGACTAGAAACAACTACATATGCACTGATAAATAAAAAAATTGTGACGGAATTCGGTTTTCTTTTTCATATGAAAGTAGCAAAATACTCAGCTACAACAATGCTCTCATTTAGAGAAGTTGACGGACAAATCAGTTATTGTAACCATATCCTGATTAATATAAATCTTCTCGTTGATATATTTTCTGGACGGCGGTTAATTATTTGTATTATTATGACGATATTCAAGTCATCGAAACGCATTTGACTTCGAAACTGCGTTAGTCAGAACAGTAAAACATCGATGAAGAATATAAACGAGACTAAATAATATGTTTCTTACCAATAACACGTCGTCTTGATTATACTGCAGCTAAAATAATGACAACGTGGTAGAAAATAAATGAAGTACATATTTGGTCCAATCTATCTTACCAATAACATGCATGGTTTAGGAAGTAAAGAAATAGAAATAGTGCTTATACATGGATCAATCTTTAAAAATTTCAAAGACGTACACATTTGTTCTGAGATTTCTGATTTGCGATTCTTCTGTGCGTATCTTATGTATCGTGTAGTACTAGTCAAGCATTGTTTAAAATTATATTGCCGAGAACAGCCATTATGAAGATTCACAATGAAGGAAGAGTTTATGGATACATTATCCAATTTATTAGACCATTATCAAACTGTTTTCGAATGCAAAATGCTTTATTTAGTTCGCTAGTTAAGATCTAACCTCTTCTATTTTGACAAGTATAGTCTGAGCTATTAATGTCATCGTAAACACTTGCAGTTAGAAATGCGTTGAAATGGTTTTTTTTCTGTAAAAAGGCCACATAATTAAAACGCGTTTAGGCTCGTTACTGGAGTTTTAGTGCGTTGGTTAGTAGATATATAAACGTGTTTGGATGCAAAACGAAACTAATCCCACTGAAACGCGTCTCTGAGGTTTACAAATCAACAGAGGCGTTTGAACGTCAGCTACGATTCTTAACGCGTTCAGACGCCGACAAAGCAAACGCATTTTATTATTGTTTTAGTGGTAAACGTGTTCAAACTCGTCAAAATGTCGTTTGTTGCAACCTTAACGCATCCAGATGAGTCCAAACTGCGTTTTCTGATTACGTAGGGTAGCTTGTTGGCATCATCTTCACATTTAAGTAAGGCAAAACTATGTTAAATTTCGAATTGATTTAATTGTATACATGTAATTAAAGGTTATAGAAAAGAGTCGTGAAAATTAATATCAAATTCATCATTTACTACTATCATTTTTTGTATCATTCACAGTAGAATGATCGACATCAAGCTTTGTAGTTATTCTTTGAATGAATGGTGTTTGCAGATCGATTACAAGACTGATGAATGTTATATATTTGTACGCTTGTCTGTATTTTTGACCAAAACTAAATTTAAAAATATCAGTATTGATCTGATCCCTATTAGTCTGTACATTACTCAAATAAACGGTTCAATTTTCATAGTCATTTGCTCAAGGGAGGAAAGCATGACTTCCGTTGTACTGAAGTCTTGCTTTTTCTCCCTTGCATTTGCTTCTTCAACAGAAATGAATAAATCGAAACTAGTAAGTACTCCAGCGCTCATGTTCATTTCCCCATATACTTCAAGCTGTGTTACTTTTCTAAAAAAATTTATCTTCCTTATTTCCATTTATATACAGAAGATAATGTAGTCTAAGTACACTCTCATTAAAAATTATTACAACAATATATTCTTAATGACCAAGTTTAACCAAATTTTTAATAGTCAAGTTCTTAACAACTTTCAATGTAAATTATGGATAGGAATCATGGCATTATGTTCTATAAAATGATCCCTACATAAAACCACTAGCGCTAGTGATAATAACAATATTAATTGGAAAATGAGAAAATATAGATACATGCAAATAGAGATTGACGACAATGATTATATAAATATTCGTGGTAAGCTTTATCCAATGACTCTCGGACAAGAATCAATAAATACGAAGAACATAAACTAGTACTGGCATGATTGCAAAAATCAAATCTGAAAAAGAAATAACCGCAAAAGTACAATTAAAAGATATTAATAGGTGCTTTCTCTTTGCAATCCATTTGAACGATTTGATTCAGTATTACCACAGACTAATAGACGTAACATTAGAAATCTTGAATAGCTTCTCGAAACAATATTTACTCCAACATATAAATTCGGTTAACGTTTCTTTTTCTTCCAAACAATGTCGTATTTGTTTAGTCTTCAGACCAAGAAATACCCGATAGGAGTCAAAAATATTGATCGTTTTGGTCTCGAAAGACATTTATATCTTCGCTAGTATGTATAGGTGTATGACTAGCACGACTGTTGACTTTACCGGATGATATTCACCGTCTCAATATTTCAAAGACTCTTAAACGTGACAGATTATTTTAATGATTCACAAGATACGCTCAAATTCGACTAGATCAATCTTACTATGGATTATCTTATCAGTTCGTGTTGCAATGTTAATTTACCAATTGTAAACGTTCCAAAGAAAAACTCTTCAAAAAAACAGACTAATAGTGTACTAATATGAATCGAGATATTTTATGTTTTTCATAATTTAAATTATGAACAAAACTATGATTATATGGACTGATCGATAAGTCTATAAGAGTTTGTTCGTATCATACATAAACTTTCATCGCAGAAAATTGGCAACTGGTTATAAGCCAACGGGCAACTGCCAAGTTTGAAGATTTCTAAAGAAAGATAAAAAAAAATGCAATGAAAACAATATTATTGAGCATGCCGAAGAAGGAAAGATAAATGCTCATGTGCAGCGAGAAGTAGACAGTAATTGCGTCATGTACATTAATGAGAAGGAACAATCATGGCTATATTTATATCTAACTGCTTGTGTTTCATTCAGTGTATTTATACATGTATCTGTTTAATCCTTTCTGCTTCATTTTATGATGGGCGACATGTTTAATAAATAATAAAGATTAGAAGGGTGTGTGGGTGTGGGTGTGAGCATAGGCCCTGTCTCAACCCACAATCTTACCGACACCCACACTCACACCCTCAAGATTTACCTGATACTATTGAGTTAAACTTACTGATATCAGAATAGAAATGCAATGTCTGTATATATTCAATCGAAGGATAAATTTTTAATTTATTCATTTTAAAATCAAAGTAAATTCAAATTTCGAGAAGTGATTTCTAAAATAAATTAAATTAGTTCTATACAAAAACAAAAATTTAATTAGGGTGTGAGTGTGAGTGTGAGCGTAGGCCCTGTCTCAACCCACAATCATACCCACACCCACATACCCCCATACCCTCAAGATTCTTTGTAATGATAATATTCAGGCAAGATTCTTCCCGAGAGGAAAGAATCAAGATTCTTGCCTTTTATTTAAGAAAAACATAATCTTGTCTGATTGATCAGATAAATAAGAATCAGGCAAGAACGGCAAGATATTCAAGAGTTTTTGAAATTCAGACAAGAATCTTTTTTCTTTTCCTTTCAACGATTCTTATTATATCTTAAAGAAAAATATAACACGATGTCTTCTGTATATATACATATAAATATACAGAAGTTTGAACATTATATATTTTTTTACTAGATGACGCGGACGAACTATAACAGATATATTTTTTAAATAGACAGTTTTGTTCAAGTGTTTTTCGTTTATTTTTTGTACGCGCTATGAGTTTATTGTATATTTCCTTGTACATGTAATGTACTTTTCTTGTATTTTTTTTACTTGAAATTAAAATATAATACAATCGAAAAGAAGCAACCGTATGGATGCCTAAATGAAATTCGTTTGTATTAGAAGGATTTTGTCAAAATGGCAAGAATTATAGAAAAGCAAGAATCTTGCCAGACAGACAAGATCTGTTTTTTCAGGAAAGAATCTTGTACAGAAGGAATGAGAAAAGAATCTTGTCTGATATTCAAGAAAAACAAGAATCTGGACAGATCGAAGTCTAGATTATCGACTAGTGTACACTCTAAAAAAAAAGTATCCGAGAAAACCCAAAAAGGGTTTCCGACAGTGTTACTATCTGAAATCCTTTTTGGGTATCCAAGAATTGGTTTCCGGGTCTTCGGAAACCTATCGGAAACCAAAATAAATGCTTTGGAACATGTGTGTTTCGGAAACCCTTCATGGGTTTCCGAGATTCCCGAAATCCAAA
>OENM01002216.1:1062-20039 GCA_900239745.1 Rotaria magnacalcarata
GTGCACGAAGTTGTTCTTGGCATAGCACTTCAACACACATATTCTAAATTTGTGATTCTTCTATGCGTCGAAATTCTTTTTCTTCCACCACATGCTGTTTGTTTAGCAACGCAAAAAAGTAAGAAGAGAATGTTTCCGTTATGCAGTATTTTTCATTCATACATTTAATCAAATCTTGAGCATATTGTCGAATACAACGATAATTCATATAAATGAAATAAAAATGAATAGCAGAGAATTTTGTTCTCCATGTTTTTTTCCTATTAGTTTGAACTAGACGAGTAAGTGATGGCTTTTTTCTTTAACTATACATATAGTTACGTCAAANGATTACTTTCACTGAGAAAGAAAAGGATACCTTACTCAGCTAGAAGAAAAAGGTTGACAATAAGCCATTATAATTTGTTTAAATAAATAGTCGTTTTGCTAAGATGCGAAATAATGTTGCCTTGCAGTATGCGTGGCGTGTGGATGTGCGTGCGGGCTTCGGTTCGGACATATTCTTCACTCACACCCACACCCTCAAGAGAATTGGCCATCTATAAATAAGGGTTCATCCTCTATCAACGCTAAACATTTATATGCTCTAAAGAGATTCATTTGAGATGTCTGCTAATTCTGACAACAAGACAGTATCATGTATTGAAAATTGTCCAAAAATGATATCAATTAGGGCCTGTAGATTTATTTTAAATATAAAATTGCAAAATATTCTGAATCATTTGCACGATTCTCATGGTAATTGCTACATTGAATAGATTTTCAAATATATGCATATATACTAGCAAAGAAAGTTTAAGAGTTTTCCAACACTATAAATTGTTGTGTATACTTTGAAGAAATTTGTCGTATTTTTTCTTTATAGCTGTTCGTCGTACTTTAAACTTTAAATGTTGGTGTTAACAAATCGTTCTCCATGGTAAGTGGTTCTTTGAGAATAGTGATTGTTTTCACCTGCTCATGTGGCATCAAATGTTGCATTTGACCTAGTTGTATCATATCATTGAATACAACTTGCCAAAGTTTTGATTTTGTTTCAAAAGAAATAGATACTGGATCACTATTGTTCGCTTCATTCAGCCATTTTTTAACGCCTTCTTCATCAAGAACAATGAGGGCAACAGACCGATCTCGCATAGAATTACCATGAACATAAATTTGAGAAATGAATCGACTACGTATGTAGATATTTTCTATCTTTTCTGGCGCTATAAATTTACCATTGCTTAACTAACAAAACAAAAAAGAAAAGCAATAAAAGTTAGCGTAAATAAGTAAAGTGTACATTTTAAAACAAAATCCGCAGAATAATAAACGGAAAAAAGTGTTTGTCTCGTTGCAAATTAATAAACCCTTATTTTTTATAGTTTAGTTATCAAATGTTGACTAATAAGTCACGGTTCGAGATCGAAAATGAATGAACTGAAGAGTGATATAGAAGATATGAAATAGAAATGTATGGAGATCTTCTCTTCAAATTTTAGCTCTGCAGGTCTTGATGTTTATTTGATAATTAAATCTGCCTATCAATCAAGTACTTTTGTATCATCCAAGTCAAAACTAGTTACTCACTTTAAAAACGGAATTTTTTCGATCAATAATCTTCATGGCTCCATGATTTGTCCACTGGCCTATATCACTTGTATGTAGCCAACCTTCACTATCGATAGCTTCGCGTGTTTTTATATCATCATGCAAATTGCCTTTGAAAACGCCTTCACCACGAATACATATTTCTCCAACACGATCCTTTACATAGTAATTCTTTTCTGGCACATCAAATAATTTGACATGACTGATTGGCGTCGGAACACCTGTTTCGCCAGAACGGATATCACTCGGAATTTGCCAACAGCCAGTTATGCATTCCGTTTGACCATATCCTTCAGCGAATTGGCACGAAAATACTGATCGACTAAACTTAGCTACTTCAGCCGAGAGAGGAGCGCTTGACGATATAACAATACGAACTTGATTACCGAATGCATGACGAATTCTATTAAATACAATTTTATCCCACAGAGTATCCTGAGAAAAGTTACTGCATTCGATTTGAGCAATTTTCGATTTGATAGCCCATTTCATAATACGTTGTGCTATTAAACCTTTTTTTTCGGTTTCAATCATGACCTTGTCATAAAGTTTATTTAATAGTCTTAGTACCATTGTTAGTAGTGTCGGTTTGAAATCACGAAAATCATCCATCAATTTTTCAGTTTTACCTTGCCAAAAACCAACTTCACCACCTCAACACACAGACACAACACAAAGTCAATGGTAATGCGCAATAAATCAATGAACAGAGAAAGATTTTCACTAACCTAGATAAGCAAAAATCACAGTTGTGCCACACCCAAACATATGTGCCAAAGGCATAAATGTGAGAACTCGAAGTGTTTCTTTACGAGCAGCTTCATCCAAATGAAGTGCAGTAATAAGGCCTAATACCGAACAAACAAAGTTCTCGTGTGTGAGAATACAGCCTAAGTAGATATAAAAAATAAATCATGGCACTAATTGTATCACCAGTGACTTTTAACATAATATATGACTTATTTATTTATATAATATGGATGCTTAAAATTAACTCAAATTAATTGAGGTGAAGATCATCGAAGGTAGAGAACTTCTAACTAACCTAATTAGTATATGTTTACTGTTCTTGTATTATACTAACTATGTGCCATTCACGTTTGGTATGTGTCTGACTTAGTCTAGTATTAATCATGTGTTACTCGATTGTAATTCCATACAGGTCAGTAGGAGTCATGTAAATCTAGCTGGATTACTTCTAGCAACAATTTTGACAACAGGAATCAACTGCAGACAAGTAGTACTGTTTAATTTTAATTTTATCGTAATGTATACCTATGTTTTAATAAGATTTCATGTACAATTTTGTTTTCTTTGACGGAACTACGAAACATTTAAACACTTTTTTGTCAACGGGACAATTCGAAAAAATTCAGGACGGGACAAAAGGGATTCGGGACACGAGAAAGTTTGTCCCGCAGGTCTCTAGTCTCTCATTTAATTAGTATTTATCACTGTTAAAGTCANGTATTCAAAAACATAACGCTCTTTCTTTTATAACTAAAAATGACACAATCTAAATATCAATTAAAAGATATTGAACTAATCTAATACAAAAATGAATAGAAGGAAAGGAAAAATCCATTATGCATAAGTTAAGTCAGAGTAATGAAAAACATGAAATGTGTTTGCGTACTTAATAATATATATATATTGAGAAAAATGCAAATGCTATTTAAAATATCGGTTGTACTCTACATTCTAGTGGCACGAAACGAAATAAATCTATCTTGTTTTCAATATTTCCAAAAATCTGAGAGTATGATACGAATTTTTATTTAGTTCAACTATAACTCTTCGACTTTTGTTTTTATAAGAAACAAAATAAGTGAATCGAATACCTTTTGGATCTCGTGTACTTCCACTGGTGTACATGATCACGGCTGTATCCGTCGATTTAGGTGGTAATGGTTCCGATGGATGTGCTTGACCTATTTGTATTAAGTCGTCATAAGTAATGATTCGAAGACCTTTGATTTGAGCCATCTGAAGCAATGAGTCATTTGGTTTCTGTAAACTAACTAATGTTCTCAGTGGAGATGTTTCTTCGTGGCACTCTATGAGATTTCGTAAACGATGTAGATCATCTGTAAATATCAATTGAAGTTTAGCATGTCTCGTTATAAATTGAAGACCATGTAAACTAATAGAATCATAAATCCCAACTGATACCCATGAGAAGGGCCACATCGAAAAGAGAAAGATACCGTAATGCATAGAGTTTAAACCATAGATGCCGACAAATGTACCATTCGATTTTTGCAAACCGATATGAGCCAGACCACTGCCAATATCGTGTGTGAGCTTATAGATTTCACTAAGAAAAACAAATTTCTAACTGATGTTGATAATTAAATATAGCAAAACTACATAAATCACAGTAATCCTAATATAATGTTTATGTGAATAGCTATCATATTTTTCTATTCTGCAAAATCAAGTAAGAAGTCAGCGCTCCTCATTAGCCGAAGGTTTTTCAAAAAATAATATTAGGTAGAAAGGTAAAAAAATCCTTTTTCGATGAGATTCTATGAAACAAGGACTATTTTCCCATTAAAATCATGTGTTTTGACATAATGGATGTCTTTTATTCGTTTATCTTCTATCTACGCAATCTTTTGATGAAATTGAGAAAGTTAGGTTTAAAAAACTGAATTAATTGTTTCACAACGTTTTATTCAACAAAACATTTATAAGATATCAGTTTGTTTTATTCTATCCGATTTAGAGCATCAACTCCTAGTGATTTCTTGTAATGATCGAGGTAACTATCATATTAGCTCGGCTGATTAATATTTAGAACTACTCAAAATTTAAACTAAATGGGACATCATACTTATATGTATATGATTGGAATGCTTGATCGGATGAGTTACGATAGCAAAAAAATGGTCGAGAACCGTATGTGTTTGAAGCATACTTCATAATTTCGTACAATGTTGTTACACCACATGTTTTATATTCGAAAAGTTTGTTGCTATATTCCGGATGAGCATAGATATGTTGATTGGCATCGATTTCAACTGCACCTTTCGAACTAATTGTTCGTGTCATGAATGTTTGAGCGAATAAAGGAAGATAATGGCATTGTAAACTAGCACGCACCTTCTAGACGCAAAACACTGTTACACGGGTCAACATTCTCTCTATAGACATAAATGTAGGGTGAATATCAATGATAAAATTTATGCACCTATGACTCGATTGCTTTCTCTTACATAAGCAAGGGTGCATACATATGGTTACTTTTTTTCTGACAGAACAAGCTTTTTCGTTCTGTCTTTGCTTTTCATCAAGGCAGAAAAATAGAATAATAAATGTGGAAACCTCCGATTTAAATCCGAGTGCTATGTGTACTGCAAAAAGTGAAGCTGACGGCAGATCAGTTTTGATCAAACTGTCTAAAATAATTCATCCTTGAGTGCACTAAGGAACCGCCCCTTAGGCCCTGCGGATGCCCTCTTTTTGTCCCATAGGACGCGGCGAGGAGTTAGTTGCGGAGACTCTATTCAATCGCATGAATGAGAAATTGGTTATTTTATTGAAATCTTGTTATAAACTCATATTAATCAAGTCAAAGTGTGGTAAAAATTGTTGAGGATTTTCTTGAAAAGGTAAAAGAGCATCATAGTGAATACCGTTGTAATAAAGACAAAATCCTAATTTATTCATATCGGATTTATATCCTATGTATTTCAAATGACCGCCTGCTGTCCCTTTAACAAATCGATCAACTAGTTCCTGTATTTTAATTCTAGATGAAATATAACGTCTATTTTCTGGATCGCTGTTAAACTGCATATATGAATATATAGGATGAAATAGAGCTATAGAAAGCACTTGAATTTGAACTTCTCCGCCCATATTGTATTCATAGCAGTTCTTTTCAACTGTTCTTCAAAAGAATAGTGCAATAATTTGCAAAGTCCTTCGAAATAGTCTCTACTGTTAATCATTGCATTGACTGCCAACAATCTCATCAAATGCGTTAGTTTTTCAGACCCGATATTTATTATCGAAAGAGAACTATATAAATAATTGCCATCTCCAGTTGTGCGAGTTCTAGCATAAACTGAATCAAATGCTTGAACAGAATATTACGTTTTTGGTTTTAATCGCACAGATTGGTCTTTATTGTGCACAGTTTTAAACAGTGATTTTTCAATTAAATCATTGATTATTCGAGCTTGATTAGAAATCTGATCAGTGTCTGTTCTATTATTAGAATCAAGTACAAGAAGAAAGTGATCAAGAATCCTTCTCGTATTTAAATCAACAATTTCGTAAGTTTCGATAGGAGATTTCCCGTCAAATATCGTTGAGGCAAGTAGACCATCAGTTTTAAATTCTTTCAAGTTAAAAGATATATCTGTATGGATTTGATCATTTTCTTCATCAGTCATTTCATAATTTTCAAAAGAAGATTGTTCATCAATTTCCATTATCTCTGGTTGATCATCGGTGTGAAAATCCTTAATATTAAAAGATATATCTGTATGAGTTTGTTCGAAAGAATATTGGTCGTCGATGTCCATCACATCAGAGCGATCATCAATGCTAAGATCTCCAAGATTCAAAGGCATATCTGCATGAATCTGTTTGTTTTCATCAACATAGAGTTGTGAGTCAATTTCATGTTTTCTTATCCACAATGGTTTATGAAAACTTGTTAGACTTTCAAAATAATCAGATTTCCAGCCATTTGAATTAGCGAAGGAATATAGTCAATCTGTGTTTTAGTATTAGTTGAATTTTTATTTAATTTATTAATCAAAGTTAGTCCAAATGATTTCATATATTCAATAAATTTGTAATTGGTTTTAATCTTCAAATTTATGTTGAAATTACCAACAACAATTATATTTTCACAAAATCGTTTTGAAGCAGTTATAACTTCATTAATATGCCGTTTTAAGACATCGAATGACGAATTTGGTGAATTGTAAACAGAAATGATACAAATGTCATAAATTTTTATTGAGGAGTATTCAATATGGTTTTTGCCTGAATACTCACATTTTTCGGCAATACTTTCATACTTCAAATGATTTTTTACATAAGTGATTTGACCAAATGGTTTTCGTATATCATTACAATCACGTCTGTGAACTACCTTGAAACCTTCAATTTCCAAAGAGTCATTAGGTTTTGTCCGTGTTTCAACAAGACTTATCATGGAAGCAGACAAAACTGTTTTGTCAGATTTGACATCCAAAATGTTTTTATTCAATGATTGCACATTATGGAATATCACAGAAAATCTTTCTCTTTGAGATTCTTCAGGAAATTCAAGTGAAAATTTGATCATTCTTTCGGATCTCATGGTTTTAAACATCATCGTCACTGAATCATTATGTTCAGGTGGTTTTGGTGGAACGAAGTCACCAATTAAATATGAACCACTTGCTTTTGTTGAGCGACTACAAGCAACGTATAATTCAGATCTTGTCATGCCCTTCTTCAAGTTGACAACAATTTTTTCATAAGTACCTCCTTGACTTTTGTATACAGTCATAGCTTCACAGGGTACTACAGGAAACTGTTTACGTTCTACTTTAAAATTTGTTGATCTCGTATTGATCTGTCTTATTATTGATTCGATTGGTGTGAGAGTGAGATCAGTCTTTCTATTTTGCATTACATTTTGAAAGTTAGCACTAGTCTTTTTTCCAGTTTTCTCTTCATTGAATTTGATCTATATTCGACATGGTACTGTTTCATTGGTCTTTTGAAGTTTTCCGTAATCAATCTTTATTAATTTGCCACAAGCACCATTTACTAATCCATCTTTAGTATCAGAATTGACTGTCATCATATACTTAGCGCTCACTTTCAAATCGATTTTAAGTGGTAAACCATAAGTTTCAGTTGTTTTGAGATTCTTCACGTTGCTTAACAATTTTTCCTTTATTGATGCAAGTTCATCGCCAACACAAAAGTCATAAGCATTTGCAGTTGTACCTTCGGTGTTAAGACTAGCCAATACTTTTGTATTATATGCATAAACTTCAGTATTACTTCTAAATATCCTTATTGCATTTTCAATCATTTCCAAATTTTCAGTTGACACAATTCGTGACTTTAATAATTAATATCTTCAAATGTCATCGTTCCTTTTGCTATATTACTTAATGCAATGGCAAAAGACTTATCATCTTTTTGTCTCATTATTTCTGTCAATTCAAACAGTGCCCATAATGGATTATCTACTAAAGCGTTATATGAATTGTTAAACTGGAATATGTACTGATGATTTTTCATCAGATGGTTGTTTAGTGATTTTTGTTGATTTTGGTGCAACTATGATTGATGAAGACGACGTTTTGGGTACATCACATGTTTGACATTGTCTTGATGATGCTGAATTTTTCATTGAACATACTAAACATTGCCATTGATTTTCATTTTTCTCTTTTTCTTTGGCATCAGAGGAGCGTGACTTATTTCTTCCTGAAGCAACATGATCAATCTTTTCATTCTAGCACACAAAGAAAAAAAACTCAAATTAGCAAAACTTGTAAAATGTTTTTTTCCTACGCATTTTACATGTTTCCGCCAGATTTTCACATCGGTCATAACTAATGTTTACTTCTATGCTAGGGGCGGCACTTTATCTTTATTTTACTTTGAAAAAGTAAAGTAAATTAACTGAAGCTATGGTATTCTGGTACAAATGTGAAAAAAATAATGAGTTCCACTTATAAAAACGAGAGATCTTGTTTATTGATTAAAAAATTCGGCAGTTTGTTACTTTAATCTTCTGTTGACTTCATTTATGTATATTGAAATACTACAGAAGCTGTTTTGATAGTTTCTAGCCTAATAGATGTATGATGCTCATATGAGAAATTAATGAAAATTTGAACTATAACTATTTACTTTATTGCGTAACGTAAAGATAAATTACCATCGCTATTCTATGCATCACTATATACCATAGTTCTTTTTTTCATTTCTATTTAATCTCAGATCCACATGATTCTAACCCGATACAGTGAAAAGCTTGATGAGTGTATTTTTCACAGATGAAGTGAATAGATACGAGTGTATGTATAGCTTTATGGGCGATATGATATGTGTAGAAAGTTAGGAGAGCTGCAGATATCAAAGAATAAATGTAAGTATATACTGCTATTATACACAAACTGATATTAAACTATATATATTTCCCCCTTTTCATTAAGATACTTCGTATTTTTAATCAATCATACTAATAAGATCTAACATATCCAAGCGTTGCGTCTCTTGGCTTCTCCTGATGAAAAAAAGAGTTTGCTTTTATTATTACCATAAGATACAACATACACATGCTACAGTATCTTCTTCTTACTCCTTCCTAATTTTAAGAGGTTTAGATTTGCTTGAATCTCGTTAACATCTACTCAGACGTACAGAATCTATTCGTATGCACGTAAAGCCATGTGGAGAAATATTACAGTTTTAAAAACGAATCGTGGTTTATTTATACATGCACCACGCTAAGATCTTTCATCTCTCTTCTTATGTTTTATTTAAATTTCGAAAAAATTATTCATTTCACTCTCATATTTTCAGTATAATCTTCTTTCTTTTACGCTGACAATGAGTCTCACTACTTTGCATCGTTTGCTCTTTCTTCTTAGGCGTAGCTATGATGCAAAAAGGAACTATATGTTTTCTCTTCTCTCCTAATGCGATGTCACCAGTTGTCGTCTTTTCTCAGTAGCTACAAATAGTTGTGATTGTGTTCTCTTCTATGCATATAAAATCGCTAGGATGCCTATTCTAGGGTGTGAGTTTTCAGATGACAAGAACCCTTAAACCCATATCCACAAATCAGTAGAATACTGATAACCAAACAAAGACTTCGCGTAAAAATCAAGCTTTCACAGTCTCTTATATTCTCACTGCACCTAACATGGTAATGAAATATGAGATTCATCCATCGAAAGTACTTGAAGATCTTTACTGTTCAGTGGAATAAATAGGTGTCAAACTGCATGATATATTGACGGAGTTTAGCTGCTAAAATTATTTTTGTTACACTGATTTTAGATGAATGTCGTTTTGTAACACTGATTATGAAAACTTGTTTTACATTGAAAACCTAGTGCAAGAATCAAGCACTTTCGTTTATTTTTTTCTCTTTTGTTGTTGCTTAGTATACTTAACATACGTTTTTTTTCCACTTCTATCTTGATTGTTTCGAATCATTGAACTACTTGCGAATACATCAGAGAGAGCTGATTCTCGACGACATATTGGACATTCATTGGACTTCCATTTGATAAATCGTTGTTGAGTACACTCACGATGAAATTTATGACCACAACTTGCTGTTACTTGTATTTTGTTATCGTTATACAATGACTTTTGACAAATGGAACACTTTCCAATTGTTGTAGACATTTTTTGCTAATTAAAACATAAAATTATGTTTCACATCAAGTATTTCTAAATGTACTGTTGCATGATCTTATTATTTGACGAAGTAAAACAGAATGACAGCACTTCTCAATTATTTTTAGCACGTCTTTGATATTTTCGTGGAAAGTTTTGTTCTAAAAGGCATTTTCTTTTCTATGGCTACACAAGTAACAAAGCTGTTTGATCAACAAACTGTTAGTATTTTTAAAAGTTGGAAACTTTAACATAAAAATCGAGTCAACGTTGAATAAAACAAAAAAATTTTGCTATTGTCATTCAACTATCTTCTGTTGCACGGTAGAACGAAAGAAAATCAGAATTTCTCAAGTATGCAACGTAAAAAGTCGAAAAATTTTGAAAGAATGAAAATGAAAATTTGCCAAATAAAGTACTTTTGCAACACCTTCTTCATTTAAAATGAAAAACAACAACTTGACAACTGAATGATTTCAGGGTTGATTCCAAGGTTTCTTGTTTTAATTTAATTCTAAAGATGCTGAAAAAAAAAATTTGCATGCTGATATCTGGTAGTCTACTATTGCTTTGAATTCAGTAAATCAATCGGCAAGCAACTCTGATTCATTTATTCTGTTAAAATAAATCCATCTAATTTTAATATGAAAATAGACTAAGTAGTTTCGCCTGTATACCCAGAATATCAATAGAATACTTTGCATATTTACTATCCTCATATAGAAAATATAGAAAATTAATTTTCATTATTCAAAAATTGGTTCAATTTTAATCTTTTCTAGTTAGAAAGATCAAAACTCTAGAGAATGAAGGTCAATACTCATCTTGCTATTTTATTATGTTTACTGAAATATTCACAAATCATAATTGTATTGTGAAATCTGACATTTTAAATAGACTTTTAAAAGAATTCATTCAGTTTTAAGGAGTTTTCAAGTTGAAAATAATTTTGAAGATCGCGTCATAAAAAATAAATTTAAGCGAAATCTTGAAAAAGTTTAATTAATCGATATATGTTAGAATATTTCATTTTGATGCAGCAACACAGTTGTTTGAATGATCGCATGTTAACTAATAAAACATTAACAACTGGTTGGTTCTATTCATTTTAAGAATATATTCTACCCATTCGACTATAAAAAAAAATTTAAATAAAAGTTTCATTGAAACTGTAACGAAATATACTCAAATATAATTTTTATTGCACGGAAAAAATAGCTGGATTACGAACTAAATCAAACTTTTGTTTTGTGCTTAAAAAATCAACTGCTGCTTACTTTCTATGATAGGATATAATTATATATAAATATGAGACTAGAAAAAATAGTAAGAGTTAAAACTAAACATTACTTTTTGATTTGTAAATATGTTCGTTAAAACTAAGTTTCCATTGTCTGACGTACTACTGTATTGTTTTTTTTTACACTTGTTATTGTGAACAATGCTAAATATAGAATTCAATTTTGTGCTTATCTCTTCAATATTAAAATAGTCTAATTGACTCGAGATTATTTCATAGTTCGTATATATTCTGTAGCAAGTCAAATATTCTAATTAAATAAAAGACCATGATATGTATTTATTGGAAATATTTCGTTTTATATATTAAATTAGCCTTTATGTGAACGGTTTGAAGTTGACCATTTTATTTCAATCATGAAAATAAATTAACATTGAATGTAAAAGAATGCAGACGTTAGAGGTTTCTTATACTTTTTTCGATGGCATAATGATCAAATATACAATCAAAGTAAGAATTGAGCACACCATCTGTGAAGTCAATTTCCCTATATAAAACTATCTTAGTTGAGATACTATAAAGAAAATGTTTTCTTCTTGTTATCTGTAAAATCAATAGGTATACTGAATATTATGATTTATTCATGCAGCATGCTTGTTGTATCTCCTCGTGTATGTGTGTTCTATTACGTTCAGTGGGATTTATTCGGAAAAAAGCAATGATACCAAATATTATCGTCACTGAAAATGTATTTATTAAATAATAATTAGAAAATGAATCTAGAATTACTATTGATCAGTTCTACTGTAGGTGAACAATTACTTATATGGTTCATGTTAAATTCTATTCATTCTTCATTAGAGATTATGATCTACGAAAGTTTCAACATTGTCACATAATGATCAGATTTTATCTAAAAAAAAGTAGAAATATTTCTATGTATTTTTATAATCGTGCATTAAACTTCTCCTCATTCAAGCTGAAAGTACGTAGGTGTATAATGATCGTTAATGTCATGAATTTAATGGCACTCTTTTTATATTTTCTTCGATAAAAATATTGTGACAACACTGAATTATAAATAACATAATAATTCGAAGAAGAAATCGAAATATTTCCGCTTCGACTGTTTCAAATGGATTAACATTTGACTTAGTGACCGATTTTCACTCGGATTTAGTTTTTCATATCAGCTATGTTAACAAATACTGCTATGAATCATCATTGCTAGTCCAACTAACGATATCTTATCGTTTGTGTAATATGAAAAATGTAATGAAAACTCAATAGACATTAAGTCACAAACACCGTAATCAAATTCAGTGTTCCTTTATTAAGAATTCGAAATTCAATCGAAGTTTACTTTTAATTTGAACAATCCTGCTAATTGATTCCTTTTTTATTAAGGTAATACTATTCATGACGTTTGCTTCGATGTTAGTTTAATTTTCTTAGATGACAACTGAAAATGATCTTCAAAAGTGTTTGTTATCAATTGATTTTTTTCTTACTTCACAATGAGTGAAATTTCTACAGTGTGATTACTAAAACTTACTTGTAATAGTATTTCTTCACATTATTCATGTAGAAAAGAAAGTTTCAATCGATTTCAATATTGGTACCAAAATTGAGTCTCTTCAAATGAATCCCATTGTAGATATTTCATATTTTGATCTAAGTACACTTTTGTCACTTTTTCTACATATTCACAACATATGCATATTATAGATAACACGAAATAGTCGATAAAATACGGATTCTGTGAATGTTGATCCATCCCAACGAATATGTGATTTTTTTAAAGCTCATAAATGAAATTTCTTCACCATATGAACTCAAGAATTCATGATATAAAATTTTTAAATCAAAAAAATCATACCTGATATCGATACCTTAGGTGATTCAAGTTCATCGCATGAAGTAATTAGATTAGTTAGCTAATTTGTCTATAGAGCAAAGCTAACAAACCTACTACCTCAAACTTAAACTCGATCGCTCCTTGCTTTATATATTTATTGAGTATCATAAAAATTAATCTGATGAATTGGATGATCGTTCGATGACTTTCCAGTAGAAATACATACTAGCACTGATTACGTGGTGCTAGTTTCATATCTACGGGTTTAGACAAAGACGATGATTGAATGAATGAATGAAAGGATATATCAAACAAAAAAAACGAAGAAAAAAAGTGGGCTCGATATAAGGTTTATTGATCATTTATAATGATTATACAAACTGTATGTGTGCCCGAATCAAGCCGTCTATTTATAAATCGAATAGAGAAAATATGATTCAGCTGGTGGTTGACAAGGTGAAACTATTCAATTAACGAACAGCTCATCCAAATGAAAGCAGACATGCATCTGTGTGCGGAGCATTCTCTTCGTGCAGCTTGGAATGATTTACAAGACAAATTACTAAAAATAAAAGACAGAAATAAGTCTTTCTTCTTCTTTTATAGAGCTAAACATACCGTGGAATAGAAACGTACTTCAACGCACGATAATACTCGTGCACAGATACATGTATACAAGAAGAAGAAGAAGAAGAAAAAGAAAAAGAACAAGAAAGCGACGCCCCATTAGCAAACGTTGAATTCCATCGTGTGCTAAAAAAGAAAATAAGATCTGTGCAAATGGTCGCTTTTTGTTTCATCGCATCAAAAGAAACAAATGATGATATAGAGAGTTTGTCCCGTATCTCTTGCTTCGTCTGATATGAAACGGATGGCAATACTCTGCAGTATTTGTTTCTCTTTTTTCTTCCAGACTGGAACTTTACACCTGGAAAACATACGTGAATATCTCTGATCAGGTGTGCTTAGCAGATGATACGAAAATGAGTAAAAACCAATACTGATCTTGAAAATTTATTAAGTGAACTGAATGAAGCTAGAAGTCATATTCTTCTAGAATGTATACAAATATCTATGCGCAAAAATAATTTCAAATGCATCCAAAAAACGCCATTTCAAATTGTTAACATGAAGTCATTATTGGGATTGATGATGTCATGAGAAAAATTGCAGAGCTGGATTGGAGTTTCCGACGCCAAAATTTAGCTGTAAATATGTTTCTAAGAGGTGAAAGCATCAGAGAAAGCCAACTGGTTTGTGGTTCTTCATTTTCGAGATATGATTCACAGTACGATGAGAATAAAAACTTTCTTTTACGTTTGCTTTAAATTATTATTTTGGCTAAACATACACTAGAAAACGTTTGCTGTAGTGCAGCTGTTTTGAAGAATGAAGTATAATTTCAAATTTCAAACAAGTCAAAGGAAACTATGAATAGTTGATGTTTTTAAAGATATATTGGTTTATTGTAAGTAATTACTTATTATAACTGTCATGATGTTGAAAACTCGTTCTAATAGATCATCTTTCAGGCGATAAAAATATCATGGATTTCTTAACGCATAAAACTTCGTTTGTTATTCTTAAAAAGATAATACGCAAAGGATTCACTGAAAACAATTCCTACGTAAGTTATAACAGAGACTTGTTTATCAAAGTAATTGAAATATACAGTTGATCAATCTTCATTAATGTAAGCGAATACAAGAAGCTGAAAATAAAATAACTCGAATACACCCCTGCTCTTAGAATAGCAAATTGAAGAATTCATTTTTGTACATTAAAACACTACTGTACAATAACTATTAGGGAAATAGTATTAGTAAGAATGTAAATCTTGCATTTACACACATTCATATTCTGTGCACAATAACAGAGCGAACATCCACAACGATGTTTAAGAAAGTTTCTAGTCTTAAGTGATATTGAATCAATGTTGTTCAAAACATAGAATAAATAACACTTCACTGATGTAAAAGAAAAACACAGAAACAAATCTGACTATTTTGATCAATATTCATGATTTATTTTGTATTAAGAAAATTAACAAATTTAATATGAGAATGCTCTAATGTTAGATCATTGGGACTCTTGTGTCATATACCAGTCAAAATATATAAATATTTAAATAATATGAATAGTTAAGGTATTGCTTATCTAGCAATTCATTAGCTTACACATTCAATGCGTTAACCGCCACCTCCACCACAGCCACCTCCACAACCGCCACCTCCACATGCACTACCGCAAGATGCACATGCGGTTGGCTCACCTACCGATGCAGCATTCGAAATCAGAATGGCTCCCATCACCATAGCACACGAACTAATAAATTGATTAGTGCGTAGATGATCACGATCGATAGTTTCACCGTAATTGGATTTGTAGGCTTCTTTCCATCTTTTAGCAGTCTGGTTATATGCAGTACTTAGAACATTTTTCTCGATACTATCATCATGATTAAGAACAAAGCCGCATAAAATTTGAGTATCATGAATGTATCGATGAGGATAACGCATATGCGTATGCCAGATTAAATCAATATTGAATGTTGGTACAATTAATGATTTCTTTGATTCTGTCAGTTTGATGAACGAAACATAATTTTGTACTAAATCCTTGAAGTAATATTGCTTGACATTATTCAAATCGCACGAAAACAGTGGATGTTGTTGAAATTTATCAAGAAAATCACGTTGACGAATAACGGCTTTGGTCAAGTCAATTGAAGGCTCCAAGGTGGGAGGGTAACTGCGATGTTCATGTAGATTATTTGGCGCAACATCCGTTTGACAGTAATCAAGTGAAGAAATTCGGTTTATTTTCTTATCAACAATTTCACCACTAGAAAGTTGTTTAGTGCAGTCTTCTGCATAGTGAAGTGGGTGCAGACGATGGACATGCCAAATCCATTCGACTTGCCACGGCAGTTTCGTTTGTTGTTCTTTTTTACTTATGCTCCCCAATGACATTCGTTCACAATAGTCTTGTATAGCTGCTTTCAACAAAGGACCTTCCTCAGTTAACTGTGGTTGTGAGATAACTTTACGAAGTAGGAGAAGATGATCAACTAAATCCCTATAGTAGATTTTAAAGATCGTCCCATTCTTTGTGCGCACTTTCACTTTGTAATTCGGTATTGAAGAAAGACCGGAACCCATGTTTTTATGTTGCACTAAAATGCAATAGTACTTATATAAGTTGAAAGTGGAAAAGTTGATTTTTGCGAAAACAAATTCAATGAAATTTTTTTATTAGTAATTCATTGCATCAGTATGTTCTGTAAATACAAAGCAAAGCATGCACATAATTTCAGCTTGAAACTTTCAAATATCGAAAAAGGCATGAAAAAAACGCAATCAACATCATAAGCTGTCTTCCATGTAAAAACAAGAACAGAAAAGAACGCAATTCAACTAAGGTTTCAACCTTTCACAGTATTCACCACCACTGCTTGTTTACTTGAGATTTAGGGATGCACTTCAAATATCCAGCATTGCTTCGTTTTTTTTACCTATCAACGGCAGCAAGAACAAATCTAAGGTAAGAATATATATGTTACAGTTGACATGATAATTTAGTTGAGCTTGGAATAATAGATTTAATTAAAGATAGAGAAAATAGACTCAAAAGAGAGCGAAGAAAAGAAAAGAAAAACGATTTTCGAAAATCAAAATGCAAATAAAGTTATATGAACGATGTGGAAACGTTGTCTACGAGTTAAATTTAGCAAAGTATTTTCTAATTAATCATAATTTTAATTTCTTTTTCAAATTGGTGACCAAAACAAAAAAATTATTTCTTATTTTTCATTTATCTCAATGCTCTCTCATACCACTTGTATGCGTCATATAGTAATTAATGTATTTTGTTCAACTGATATTTTAATATGAAAAGGAAATAAAATACTTCATTGATTGTGATATTAATATTACACCATCAAATAAATATTTATTTATCCTAGTTTTACATTCTAAAACATTTAGTAGAGTCTATTAAATTCTAATTTTTTTATTATCATTTCGTTATTAATTTGAGTTTTAATAATCGATGTTCGTCACGATGAAACAGGCAATGATCAGCCATAAATTATGAAATTTCTTTTATATTAACTTATTTATTGGTTTAACGAAGAACCGTTGTTGATAATAGCACATCAAATGGACTAATATAAGTAACTTCTTTGTTAATTTCATTAAAAATTTAAAAAAAACATACTTTCCTTCCGTATCATTCGAATTAAAAACTGTTCCATTCCCATCCCAGCTGCTCGAGACCCGTACTTCGAAACAACGATAACGAAAATCTCTCTCTTTTTTTCTAGTACAGAAAGAAAATAAAATCAATATCCCTATGTCCCGAGCATTAAAACATAAACATCTATTCAGAATCTTTGTCGTTTTTCTCTCTTCAATCAGGAAAAATAGACACAATTGATCTTGGGAACAAAAACGTTTTGTTTGAATCTACATGCTGAATCAAATTATCTCATATTACTCACAAGCAAAATTTTATTTCTATGAATCACTTTCTCACAACATTTATAGAATAATCAACAATTCCAATCTCAACTAGATTCTAAACTCTACTGCCATATATATGAAGAACGCGCGTATTTTCTTGCAGAAAGCACTGCTTATCTAATTTTCCTTTGCAATTTTCGGATGAAAGTGCTCTATAAACGTAAGACTAGCAAAGAATGCGGATTATATTGATGAAAACTACACTCACATCGAACTTGAACTAATTGACGTGTTTGAAATGTATTTTCTTTAAAACAAATCTGTTCACCGATGCTTTCCTATATATCCAACGATATTTGATTGAAGTTGCACTTGAAATATATGTATTTTGTCCACAGTATCTTTGCGATCTGGTTTTCTCTATTTTTAGTTTTTTAAAGAAAGAAAAATCGATTGTTCTCTATTCTTATTTATGTGTCAAACAGACGCATTCTGGTAAAAGAACTACGACAAGAAGTATTTGAAATGCGTTCAACTGTAGACTAAGTGTTTATTGTTTAATATAAGTTTTAAATTCTTTGTTTTTGATTGATTACTTCTCTTAGAAACATTCATAAAATTCACATTGTTCTCTATTTTCTTATTGTAGAAGAAACATTTTAGCAAACATTGAATTTATTTCGTCTCAATTTGAAAATTCAAAGAAACGGTTAGTTGTTTCAAATAAATATAATATTTTTTTACTAGTACTTATTAAAACTTGAAAACTTACCTATTACTGTAGCATTCAAATGCTTGATTGGCGTAAAAATTTTTAATTATTCGAATACCTTTTTGTTCTTGTTGATCCTATGTACCAGCAATATGCATCACTTGGACGGATGTAAAGTACTGGATGGCATTGATTGCAAAAGCGCAGCTCAATCATGTTTGCAGTGAAAAGTTGTGACGTTTTGCAATGGAAAAAAATCAAAGAAATTTAAAAAGCGTGTTGCAACAGTTGCAGGGTTTTTTTTTGTTAAAATAAGAATAAAATATTGTGAAACATCAATTGAATACTTATTATTATAGAAATAAATTCATAGAAACAATTTTTCAAGTCTACTGTTACTAGCTTTGAATGGTAACAAAGTCTTAGCTTCATAACGAATGTCCCAAGTTGTTTTAAATTTTTTCTTTTGTTCCTCTCGTCTCGACAACCACTAGATACATTGATTTTCAATTTCTTTACTGTAGTCTAATCATACCATTTCAATAAAATATTTATCATTGCTTCTTGCTACCTTACTGTGTCTCGCTCTTTGAGCCAAGGGGGAAAGTGCTGGTTCCAAGCACCAAAATTTACTACAAAGTGCCGAAGGAGCTGAGCAGGTGCTGAAGGTGCTGAAAGGTGTTAGTAGTTGTCGAAAAGCTACAGAAAAATAAAGGAGAAGTATACGACAGA
>OENM01002218.1:8951-20029 GCA_900239745.1 Rotaria magnacalcarata
AAATAGCTGGTCATACGTATAATAAAATCAACTACTAAACGAATTGTATTAGTTACAGTTTCAACAAATATTTCATTTTAAAAGATAAAATCTAGAACAGTTATTTTCCATTAAATTAGAAACTTGATATTCACTATTTACACATAAAATAGATCTGAAGATACTCATAATTGTTCGTTTCATGAGAGTGAACAAATAAACACGAAAAAAAAAATTTTGTTTATGATGGCAAAAAAAATATAAATATAGTGTATCGAAGGACAGTCTTCACATTAATGTTGACTGGAAAAGATTCGAGAGCTCTTTTGTAAAATTGTAAAAAGAAGAGAGAAAAAAATATAGTCAGCTACCATGGTATGCACTGCATCGAAATGAAAGCGGTAGTTTAGAGGCACGAGGAGGAGAAGTCATGCAAACTGTTGACATGAAAATGAAAGAACGAACAAAATTGTGAGAATAAATCGTATGGCAAATTACATTATAATTTGCCGATCATTGAAATAGAGACGAAAGTGAGCTTAATGTATGTGCACTCTTTACCGGTATGCATGAAACGCTTCTTCTCACAATGCGCTATCTTTGTGTTTATATTAGAATATTTGAGAGAATTTGACATATTTTCTGAAATGAACTACTCTCTAGAACACAGCATATAATGCATCTATGTGAGATAAAGAAGGAAATGAGAGCAAATATTTTGAATAAAACAATGCGTTCGTTACTAAATAGATTAGAAGACGACAATATAATAAGACTACCTGAAATAGAAATGTAAATCAATTGACTGAGTCAACGCTTCCAGTAACCGCAAAACGTGTAAAGTGTGTCAGATGTTTTATTTAGAAATCTTCCAGTGATTTGATCGCATTAATATTACATCTAAATCGATACTTCATTTAAAAAAGGTTTGATCACTTAAATTAGTTTACGGTTATCTTACTGCGTGATTTCGTACCATTGAAGTCCTTAAAATCGAATCCTGTATTTTCTATTTTAAAATGTTTTAACCAATGTTTCTGTTGTCTTCATCATTGCACAACGGATTAGTTTACACTTTGCATAGAGAAATTTTTTTAATTATTATCAGTTTATTGTATCTAATAACTTTTAGGCATATGCAAATATTCATGAGTAAATTCTTTAGACATAGAACCTGTGAAGTAAAACTGAATTCGTTTCGAATTTACACTTCTTCTGGCACATGTTAGATTTAAATACTTCCCAAGTACTCAGACAACTAGTAACGATGTAGATTTAATACTAATTTCAAAAATATCCGATAAGAAATTGATATATTTGAAATCACACAATAGACATTTTCCTTATCAACTCACGTATAGGAAATTCTGTGACACTGTTTCTAACAAAACAAAACTGTTCAGTTTATCTACATTCGTTAAGATTCTTGCTTGCCAATACAGTTATTTTCAAGAAAAAGTTTTGCAATCTAATATGCTTCTTTATGAAGCTAATATATCTACACATAAATTATCTGCACTAGTAATTAGTAAACTTTTGGAAAAATTTCACTGCATGGCGTATGCACGAAGTATAGCGAAATGCACTATTCAGATATTATTCAGGTCGGCTTGCTTCGATTATTCGTAGTAATGATAAAAACCAATCTTGGCAATTATATATATGAGTGAATTGCAACTTTTTGGTACATTTGCGTTTTAGCTGTATTTCTCTAATAACTTTTTCCCCTCTCAACTGATTTGAATAATTTCTCATAAGTTATTGACCCTAGTATGTCCCACTAGCACACAAAATTTCAGCTCTCTAGTTCATACAGTCGCTGAGTTATAAGGGAAACAAGACAACAAAATGTTCTTTTTTACTCACCCGTGAGAAGAAAAACGAATTTTTGAACTACAGAACAGAAAGAGAAAAGATATTACAATAGGCTATTTTGTACAGCGTTCAATGCTCTATCGAAGTATATTACGGATTTAAATTTTATACTTCATTCTCTTGTTCGTCCAACGTTCACATTGTTTGACAGACACTTTGAATTTTTGTGTAGAACGACAAACGTGGTCACAGTTCGACCAGTGATAAAGCTGACGAAGCAGAAATTATACGAAAGGAAAGACAACTCTTTGAGTAACAAAATGGTAAGAAAAGACTCTGTGTTGTCAACTTCTTTTATCGACAAAAATAAGCAGACTTTCTGAAAAAAACTCGTTATACTCACTTTGTAAAATGACAATTTGAAAATTGGACGATCTATAACTCCTCAACGACTCGTTCGATTAAGCTAAAATTTTTACTCAATATATAAAGTGGCAATGCCTATCAGTGATAAAAAATTCAGTCCTCAATCATTTTCTGTTCTGGAGAAATTTACATTATACCGTAAAAAGTGTGTAGAATGACAATTTCACGACTCTATATCTCCCCAACGATTCGTTCGATTCAGCTAAAATTTTTACTCGATATATAAAGTAACGAGGTCTATCAATCACAAAAATTTCAGTCCTCAATAATTTTCTGTTCTGGAGAAATTTACATTATACTGAGAGATGTAGAATGACAATTTTTCGCGAATATTTTAAGTACGGGTCATTCAAAAATATTTTTTTTGACGTAGTTACATGGGAAGCGATCATCGAGTATCATTTGGGAAAAAAATGATGACGGCAAAAGCGAAAATGTTCAAGATGTTGACGGTTTTTCTCGAAAAAATTTATTCAGCATAAACATAAAAAAGCGCACTATTCTCTAGCTCCCATTTTTATTCGAATATTCGTCCCTAGCACGAATAAGGACATGATCCCAGATAGAATCTTCAAGGTGGTTCTCCAGAAAAATGAAAAATTGTTTTTTTCGAAATTGCCGTACTCCCCTCCAGGGTTTCAGATGGATGAGAAAAAAATTGATTTTTCGGGACAACTACATCGACCATTCCATCTATGATCATGTACTGATTTCTGCTATATACAAATTTTGAACTTTCAAAGCGTGGTTGTTTTGGCATGGAATCACCCACAAGTAGAAAAAGTCATACATTTATAAAAGGGCCATATCTCCGGTAATAATCGATCAAGTGTCGGGAAAATTTTTTTGTGTACTACTGGCATAGCTTGTAATAAAATGCACTACTCAAAAATTGTATAGGTTCACTTTCATCTGTTCGCGTGAATTGTACGAAAAAGTTACAATTCACTCATATATACAAAAAAAACTGTAAAAATTCCATTTATTTTTTTTTCAAAATGTGTTAGGAATTTATCTGACTCTATTGCATCAGAACTGAGTTTACTGTTTATTTTTGTTTGCAATTGATTATTTCTTTATCAAATTGATTATTGACAACCGCGTCTTGCCTAATTTAGATAAACAGCATCACTACTGAAAAGAAATCAAAATTGAAAATGAAACCAGTCAAAGAAAAAGAAAAACAGTCAGCAGTTAAAGTAAGTCAACCTCCATACGATGAAGAATATGATTATATCAAAATACCACCCGATGGTGGTTATGGTTGGGTTGTTCTTATTGCCTGTTTTGTAAGTGTATCGAACAATTTGTTTTACTTTTATTGTACAATTATTTTTGTTTATCATACAGCTAATTAACATGATTATTGACGGATTTCTGTACGCGTTTGGAGCAATTTCCGATGATCTGAAATCACATCACAAATGTCAAGAATGGGCCGTGTCTCTTGTCATTTCGATTGCATGTAGTTGCTACTTACTAAGCGGTAATCGATCTAGTTGTCTTATACTATATTTGACGTTTTCATCACTTTAGCGCCTCTTGCTTCTGCTCTATGTAATAAATGGGGTTGTCGACCAATAGGTATGATTGGTGGACTAATTGCAGCCGTGTCTGTTGCAGCATCTGTTTTTGCACCGAATATTCAACTCATGTGGTTATTATTTGGTTTCATTGGTGGAATTGGTATGGGTCTCGTTTACTTGCCAAGTATTGTTATGGTTGGATATTATTTCGATGAAAAACGTGCTATCGCGACTGGTAAAAAAGTTCGACTGCATTCTATGGATTATATTGTTCTTTAATATTTACTCATAGGCATTGTAACTGCTGGTACTGGGATTGGTTCGATCACATTCGGACCTTTATCACGTTTTTTATTCGATCGGTTCGGTTGGCAATATGGTCTTCTTATTCTAGCAGCTATTCTCTTGAATTGTGTAATTTGTTGCATATTTATGCAGCCACTTAAAGCGGTTCGTAAGCAACGTATTTTACGGCCTATCGAGTTGTCGTAAGTTCTTGTGTATTCACTTGTCACCGAATTCATACCTTATTATCATTATTATTTTTTTTTCTAGTGATGTTGCTAATGTAGCTAATCCAACAGTGAGTTTTATTCACTTTGTTTCATATTCATTCGATTCAAAAATCGAATGACATTTATTTTCATTTTCTACACGATTTCAAATTATAATTCCAACAAAATCTACAAATCAGATATTTTGTAGCATTTAGATTGATTTTATTTTCAATAATGAATTATAATTTGGATGAAGAATTCTAGGTCAATTTGCTGAGCCTAGAAGAAAGTCTATTCACAAGCAGTGTAGAATTCATATCTTTGACAACACAACACTTGTAAACTCTGTAAACTCTGTAAACTGCCTCTTTTGCATAGAAAACATAAGTGTTTTATTTTTAGATTTATGTTTGAAAAGATTGTAAAGAACATTGAACTTTTATTCATGTTTTTGATTGGAAAGTCAGATATTGATTTCTTGATCCTTTAAGATTTAACTGTTTCAGGTGTGAAATTTTCGAAATAAAAGTTATATTCTATTTCACATCGCTACCTGAAAAACGTCACATCCGTGCTCTTCTTCAAATTATAAAGTTTCTATTTATGCTGATAAATTCTATTTTTTGAAACATTGACGATGAAAAACTCTTACGAGGACTAGTTTTCGTGTAATTAAGTTTCAATCAAAATGATCCGATAGGGAGATCATGACTTTCCATTTTGAAAAATCAGTGTTCGAATTACAATTTTTGCAAAAATCAATATACCCTTTTATCCTTTTTAATTTGTTTCCAAACTTAACCAGATGTGTCAAATATTGATCTAAGACTGACTTCCCACATTGAAATATCGATTTTTTAATTCTTCAGTATTCCAATGATAATCAATATAATCAATCATACTATTATAAATTAATGTTACATCAGTAACTTCTCATTTGTAGGTAACATCTCATTTGCTTAGTGAAAAGCAGGAAACCGATGTGAATACTAAGTCATCATCTACACATCATTCACATAACAATTTAGATCTATGTTTATCTCCGATGGGAAAACGATCGCGAGCAAATTCAACTGCTTCAATCAGACCACGACGAAGTATCAAAGCTGACGATGCTATTCGTCCGTAAGTATTTTACTTCTTCTTACAGATACCAACAGTTTGATTATCATAGAATATCGTTGTTTTTTTTCTTTTGAGTAAACAGTCTAACAGAACGTTAGAATTAAGTTACGAACACATTTAACAAGAAATACATGTTTTAGGCTTATACCTAACTTTAGAAGAAGAAAGAAACTAAATTATCTACACGTACCATGACTTTGACAAGAGTAAAATATCGAAGTAATTCAAATGCATAGAATCTTAAAGAAATAATTTTTTTCCTGAAAGATTTTGTTCAGTTTTGATTTTCACTGGATAGTAAATAGGATTCAACCAATGCTTATCACTGCACATGATCAATATTGCATAATTCTATTATAATAGAAATTCTAAAACTTAATAGAGCGTCGTGTCATACATCAACCACTTTGATCATGATGAACTGTCACAACTAATGAATGTTGCTCGTTACTTTGATAACAGGCATACATAATCTAATAGCTCATTTCAATGAAGGGTCTATTTGATGTGAGAGTATACTTTATTCTGTAAGCGTTCGAAGATAAATCTATTCAAGTTTTTCTCGATTCTTTTCAACGATTTGTTTACTTACATTAGGTTAAATTCGATTTTATGAGTAACTTTGTGTATTTCATTTATATCATGTCAAACTTTCAAGTCATTTTTTATCATTAAATTTTTTTTTATAAAAGCCAATTTAATATCTACCCTTCAGTTATTTTAAATGCGTCCTTGTATACCTTTTGAATTTGATAGTATGTATCAAGAGGATGTACTCTATCTGGGTGATATACATAACCTACCAGAATACAAAGCACAACCGGATTTATTTTCTTACATACAAGAGACAACAAAGGTACCAGAGGCGAAAACACCAAGCCGAATGAAAGCATTTTGGGATACATTTCTATCCATGACTAATATACATGTTTTGAATGATAATAAAATGCGTATCATCTCTTTAGTAAGAAAAAAAAACAATTGAAGACAACTGTAGTTCTGAATGATTGTTCTTTTATTTTATATACTATAGGCTAATATCTGTTCGATGATTGGTTTTTATATTCCTTATTTATTCATCGTTAAAACAGCTATTTATGAGCGCAATGTTACTGAGAAAAACGCTGTGTATCTACTTTCGATCATCGGTTCGTATATTCATCGTATTTTCTATAGCTCACTGTTAATTAAATACTTTTCTCAACATGAATATTCACTATTCGTCAGGTTTTAGTAACACAATCTCTCGTTTTACTTCTGGTTGGATAACGAAAATTCCGTACATGTCTCCTTTACTTGTCCATAATATTGGTTTAACCATTGCTGGTGTGGCGACATTGTTGGTTCCACTTTGCAGTACACATGGACTTCTGATTGCTTATTGTATCGTTTGGGGCGGTACCATTGGTAAGTTCTCACAGTGTATTTGTTTTTATCAGTGCATCATTTTGCTTTATGATTACTTAATAACAAGTATTCATCTAGAATTGACTCCAATAAACGGAACGTCAAATTACTAATCCTGAAAAAAGATCAATTTTCTAATAGCTTCCATTAGCAATTTGGTAAGGTAGCTCGATTTGAGTTGGTTATCATTCATGTTAAGAAAAACGCGTATATGTTAGGTATTCATTATTGGAACCTTTTTTTGTAAAACTTATTGCGTACTACTAGTTCGATTCAAAATATGCTGACTGATATTAATCATTATCACGTGAAATCGACATAGATCAATATTTCTCGAGTAGAAAAGAAAATAATAATAATAATAATTCTGTTCAGTTCGTATGATATTTTCCTCTTTATTATCTTGGCGTTACATGCAAAACAATATAACAAAAGGTTTTCATTTTATTCTAAAGATAAATACACGGCACCATAGCGTAGCATTCAGATTATGGTTTATCTTGTTTTTCTTTTCTAACATGGTGGAGTTTTTTTTCAAAAATTACAAGAATCTTATATTTAGAACATACAATTTAAATAGAATGACAAACAATGTCAAGATTAATCTTTTGCAGCATATAATCCATGCCATTCAGACTGATAATGATCAAGACGAGAGATATTCCAACATTGAATAAGCTCCCACACCTAAGTATAAATAATTGCGCGCTTTTACGACATCAAGTATATAGATCTCGTAGAACGAAATAATGATATTCTGAGTAAACAATACGATGCAGGCCAGCAATGATCAATTAATATATCTTAGAATATGATAAATGATTCTCACTACTCGTTAGACTCTGTCTTTGTATAAATCGCCGACACGGAAAATTTTGAAAGAATTTTGTAGAGAAAAATATCGAAGTAAAATTGTAAAAGAAAAATATGGATGTAATTTTAAGCAAAATTACGCTTTCATTCACAGTTCATAGTACAATCGTATCCATTTTTCGAACCATCGATCACATCGATGTTTTTTGAAAATTTATCAATTAAATTTTAGTAAGTACAGTTCTGTAGAGAATCAAGTTATATGATTCGAGATCTATGAATAAGAGCAAAAGCAACAATTCTGTTACTGACGACATCATGTTTAAAACTAACCCCTGTTTTTCTTTCAAGTCTTTTATTTTCAACAGTTTTTTTCAAAGTTTTTCTGCGGCGGCATTTACCACTGTTCACTCCACCTTGTTTCATGAAAGACGACTTGACATAGTGTTTTTATGACTTTGATACGAGTTTTAATTCGTATTTCAGAGTCTCTGTGCCCTATTGATATACCTCTATCATAATTCAGATATTTGATCGATAGGAATTTACATAAAACCTCTTTTTTTAATATCGAAGTATTCTATCAGGTGTGATATAATTTTCTTCGGTGACGAACCATCAAAATATCACTTCCAAACGTTTGTCTATCGTGATCCGATTCATTATCGCTAGGAATAATGCTAACATGGCTCACATTTGTCAAAATGAAACTTTGAAAATTTTATCTAATTTTATTTCTGTAGACATAACTTGACTAATTCTGAAAGACAATAATTATATCAACTGAGAGTTTCGCTTTTAATATTTAGGTAGACGATGAGTAATTGACTATGAGTTCTCTTGTCAAATGAGCGCCGATACATATTGACGGCATGAAAAGCAACATGCAGGGATACATAAAAATAGAGTTTGTAAAGCAGCCTTGCACAATAAACTGGTTTATCACTAATTATGATTCGATTTTTATGAAATACGATATACATATGTCTATATTCGATATTGCCTTTTATCAGATGGCATTGACTGATGATACTTCGAGATGATTGAATCATTTGAAAAAAATGTTATTCGCTACTACTTAGTTTATCTGAACATTGATTGCTTGGAGGCTATATTCACTTAATGAAACATTTAAAAACATGACATGATCAACAGCAGAGAAGAGAATTGAAAATAATAGTATTTTTAATTATTGATATATATCATTTAATCATTTACAATAATGAAAAAATTTTCACTTGTAGCGTTTCACATATCCCTGTCGCCGGTTATCATCTGTGAACTCGTTGGCCTTGAAAAATTCAGCAGTGCTTTGGGCCTGGTATTTTTGTTTAGAGGTATTTCTTCATTGATTGCTCCACCAGTAAGAATTGATTTCTATTTGATCTCCATTAAAATTTGTCAACTGCTTTATTTGCTTAGGTCATGGGTGCTATTCGAGATTTCACATCAAGTTTCAACATACCATTCATTATTAGTGGTATCAGTTTTCTTAGCAGTGCTCTTATGCATTTCATGCTCATGTGGATGACTAATAAGGAAAAAGCTCGATCAAAAAATCAGAAGTTCAAAAAACTGTTGATGTAAAAAATGCAGCTGTCTGATTGAATTTTTATCATCGGCATTATAACTTTGACCGTTTCTTATACTCAGAAATCTTCTTGTACATGTATGTGATGTAAAGATATTATTCATAAATCATGAAGCTACAATTCTTTGATTAGATTAGATTGGTGTTAGAACTTCAATAAATAAACTGCCATTTTGTAAAACAATCATGATTTGCCTAGAGTCTGTACGAAGAAACTTCACGACTATTCATTTGGAATACCATTTTTATATCAAAAGTGAATTTTTTGTAGATATTTCAGACATTTTAATTATGCTTGATCAAGGAAAAGCTTGTTAGCGCAGCCCCTTTGGGGCTAAAATGTGGAACTCACATATATCCCTTCGGCTTACTAAAATAATTCAAAATAATTCATCTGAAAAATCTACCCTGATTTCCAAAACCTATAATTAGATCATTGCCTATTTGCACTTATGTCTGTAATTGAGTATTAATCCCATGTTGCGAATACCGGATCATTTTTTGCGGTAAATCACGGTATTTACCCGTTCTGCGGTAATGGGAGCNGGTAACCGGACCGGTAAAACCGCGGTTAACCGCCGATTTTCATGCGGTTTTTATTACATGGGATTGTTAGCTTGCATATTTAATAATGGCAGAGACTAGTTACTATGGTCTGTAATGGTACCCTACGCTAGTTACTATGGTCTGTAATGGTACCCTACGCTAGTTACTATGGTCTGTAATGGGCAAGCATAGCTTTTTCGTGTTGTCTGTAATTAAAAAGGGAAGAAATAGCAGCCTAATTAGTCAAGCTTCTAATTAGCACAATTTTAAACTCATTAATGTCTGTAATGGGGAGGGGGGTGGGGNGGGGTGGGGAGCCGCAAAAATCTCGCCTTTAAACTTACACTCACCATTTTCTTCGAAAATATATGTGAGTTCCACAAAATTGAAATGATAAGGATCCCATGCATATTACTTCAAGTCTTTGTATTTTCTCGCGAGATAGTTTCAAGAATTGAACACTTCTTACCTCAAAGAGAAATGTCCTCGTATCATCAGTCAGTTCATCGTCAGTATTACTTCAAGTTTTTGTGTTTAAATAAATTGACAGAATTGAATATCAGTATGCTTCATCGTAACTAACGAGATAATCTACATTTTAATTACCACTCACTGCACGATATGTTCAGTTTTGGATGCAAATAGCCATCAGTCTATTGATATACATTGTTTGATCATTATCGAAATAGAAGCTTGTCAGTTGACCAAGGTGATTCCACTAGTATAATAATTTTTGATAAGAGAAATACTAGCGAGGATGAAAACAAGTTTTATTCTATTGCTTTATTTGATAAATGAAATCATTTTAATAAAAACTACACGTTTATATGCGCGAAAAAGAAGATAACCAAAGAGGGACAAGGAAAAAGCACATGAGCAAGAGTGGGATAAATGAAACAAGAAATGATAAAAAATAGAAGACATGATAAACAGTAAGCAGAAAAATCATAAAACAAGATAGATGTATCGGTAGCATAATAGTAAGCGATTCTCTAGTAAACGATATTTAGTTATAGATGAATAAAGAGCAAAGTGTGACGTAGCATATAATTGTTACATCAGTCTAAAGACACAATCATTACAATGAATAAATGAGAGTTAATAATGATATATCATGAACTCGATTATAAGTGTTACAGATGGTGGTGTAAATAGTTGTTTTCGACTCCAATCCAATCATAACATATTAAGTCAAAGGTTAATTAAATCACACTAGACTATTCAGATTGATCGTTTCGGATACTAGAGACAACGTCTTTTGCAGTATGTAATCGCTAAAAACTTGCCATCCTTTCTTCTCGATGTTACTTCCTCAATTTGGTATGATGAATTACGGTGTTCAAGGTCGTGATC